>SNQJ01S0025519.1:110859-122918 GCA_010110895.2 Picea sitchensis
TCCTTTAGTGTTTTTTAATTGTGATGGTATTGGTCATTTTGATAACAAATGTCCTCATAAGAAAAAGAGAAATGATGAAGGTTACTCAAAAGGCAGACAAACATATAAAGGTAAAATAACTACAAAGAAAGTTTTCAAGAAAATCCTTTTCACCAAAGAAGACATCTCATCATCATATGAACATGAAGTTAGTGACAGTGAAACATGGAGAGTTCTATTCATGGAAGTAGAAGACTTTGATAAATAAGACTCTGAAGAATAATATGAAGAAGCATATGAATAAGAAATTAAAGAGGCGGAAGTTGACTTCCGAGAATAATTAATGAGTGCCATAGAAGTTATCAGAAGAGAAAAGAGGAAAAACAAGAAACTACAAGCAAAACTAGATAAGAAAAAAAACACTCAAGAACTAGAACAAATGATAAAAAAATTGAAGGTTCAAATAGAAGAAGATAAAAGAATTGAAGAATCACTCAAATAACAACTAGAAGGAAAGGACAAGATAATTGGAAACCTAGAAACCGATATTGCCACACTAAGAAATGATATTCAAAAGAAAAATATGCAGAATAGCTCAAAAGTTTTGGATGACATTATCATCAGTCAAAAATCTCATCTTGGCAAGTATGGACTTGGATACAATCAGACAGAAAAGGGATTAAGGTCCAAAACAACAGAGAAATAAACAAATCCAAAAAGCTATGCAAAAACAATGAAAGGAAATAAAAATATATATAAGGAAGATTACAGGGACACTCCTCCACTAAGAAGATTCAGATTTCAGAATCAACAACATATAGACAGGCCTCAAGAAGAATAAGGATTCATAAGAGGACCTCGTTTCAGAAGATCTTCAACTACCAGGTATCAAACTATATTTTTTGGTTTATGTTATGCATGTAATAATTTTGTACATAAAGATGTAAATTGTAGAGCTAACAATAGGAACATAACTACTTTAAGAGCCATACACAAAGGGGTTATTCAAGAAGACCTAGTAAAACAAAGAGACACAGTTACAACAGGTTTGAAGCTTTGAGCACTGAAGTGGAATGTTACAAATGTAACAATTTTGGACACATAGCCAAAAATTGCAGAATGACAGTCCCTCCTAAAGAACCTCAACAGATTCACAAACAAGAACCTCAGAAAACAACATGGATAAGAAAGCAAGCTCAGTATAGCAATGAAGAATGCACAATTGCTCTACAATATAAACAGAAGAAACATGGTTGTTATGTTGAGAGTGGATGTTAAAAATACATGACAGGTGATAGAGACAAGTTTCTTACATTATGAAAGGAAAGAGATGGATTAGTCTCCTTCGGAAATGATGATTTAGCCAAAATCATTGGAAAAGGCACAGTCTGAATTGTGAACAAGAATGAAAAGGCAGAAAATGTTCTACTAGTAGAAGATATGAAACATAATCTTTTAAGTTTGATTCAAATGTGTGACCAAGGTCATAAAGTTACTTTCAATTCACAAAAGTGTGAGATAAGAAAAGAAGGTTCATGGAAATTGGTCGCTACAGTTGCAAGAACTTCAAGCAATATATATGTGTTAAGAGAAATTGGAAATGAAAAGTGTTATCTAGGAAAGGAAGATGAAAGTTGGATATGGCACAGAAAAATGGGGCACATGCATTTTGATAACCTTGTCAAAGTCAGCAAAAGAGAAGCAGTTAGAGAAATTCCGCAGTTCATGAAACCAACCAACACTTTATGCAAGCATTTCCAACAAGGAAAGAAAACAAATACCAGGTTCAAATCAAAGGAATATTCAACAACAAAACCACTAGAAATTGTGCATACTGATCTAGTTGGACCAACTACAAAAAATGGCTTAAAAGGTTAGAGATAATTTATGTTATTAGTTGATGATTATACAAGAATGACTGTAGTTTCTTTCTTAAGAACAAGTCAGAAGCTTTTGAAAACTTCAAGATCTACAAGGAAATGGTTGAACATGAGATGGATTCAAGAATCAAATGCTTAAGATCAGATAATGGAGGAGAATTATCCTCAAAGGAATTTATGGACTACTGCAACAATCATGGAATAAAAAGACAATTCTTTGTCCCTAGGACACCTCAACAGAATGGAGTTGTTGAAAGAAATAATAGGATAGTACAAGAAATGGCTCAAACAATGATAAAGGATTCAATGATAATGATAATGACAAATATTTTTTGGACACAGGAAGTGCATACAACAATTCACATTCAAAATAGAGTCATGCTAAAAAACAACATTGATAAAACTCCCTACGAGCTATGGAAATGAAGACCAACAAATGTGAAGCACTTCAGAGTTTTTCGAAGCAAATGTTACATCAAAAGAGAAGATGGAAGAATGGGAAAGTTTGACTCTCTTGTGGACAAAGGAATACTTGTTGGTTACTCAAGTACAAGGAAAGCATACAAATGTTACAATTTAAGATTAAACAAAGTTGTGGAAAGAATCAATGTAACAATTGATGAAACAGGCAGACTAGAATCAAAGGAAGAAGAAAACAAATCAATCGAACAAATTTTCGAAGAAGAAGATGAAAAATAAGTAGAAGAGGAAGATGAAGATGAAGAGAATCTGACAGAAGAAGAAGAGTAAGTTCAACGAGTATCTCCAAAGACACCTAGCAAACGAGTACAAAAGAATCATCCTTTAGATTAGATTATTGGAAACAAAGATGTAGGAGTTGAGACTAGAAGAAAAATTTGTTCACCAGAACAAACACAGCTAGCACTCTTATCTACAATTGAACCAAACTGTTTTGAAGAAGCCAACAAGGATGAATTTTGGAATAAGGCGATGGATGAAGAATTGAATCAAATAGATAAAAATGACACTTGGGAATTGGTTCCAAGACCAAAGAATAAGAATGTAATCGGCACAAAATGGGATTTCAGGAATAAATCGAATGAATATGGACAGGTTACAAGGAACAAAGCTAGATTTGTATGTAAAGGATATGCATAGATTGAAGGAATTGACTTTGAAGAGACATTTTCCCTAGTTGCCGGAATGGAAGCAATCCATTTTCTTTTAGATTATGCATGCTCCAAAAATGTTAAAGTATATCAGATGGACGTAAAATAATATTTTCTGAATGGGGAACTTGAAGAAGCAGTCTACATTGAACAACCAGAAGGATTTCAGTTGTCAGAGAACACAGACTATGTGTGTAAATTAAAGAAGACCTTGTATGGTCTAAAACAGGCTCCTAGAGCATGGTACTCTAGACTGGATAAGCATCTGCAACAGGTAGGGTTCAGAAAAGGAAGTGTAGATAGCAACCTCTACATCAAGGTAAATCAAGGTAATATTTTATTAATTGAAGTTTATGTTGATGATATTATTTTTGGTAGTGATGATGACAGGTTAATCTATAAATTTGCAAAAGACATGAAAAATGAATTTGAAGTGTCATTACTTGGAGAACTATCCTTCTTTTTGGGACTTCAGATACGTCAAAGCAACCAAGGAATTTTTATTTCTCAAACCAAGTATATCATAGAAATGTTAAAGAGGTTCAAAATGGAAGATTGTAAACCAGTTATAACTCCCATGCAAACCAGTTGTAAGTTGATCAAAGATGATGATTTGAATTCTGCAGATTAGAGGCAATACAGGTCAATGATTGGCAGCCTACTATATTTGACAACATCTAGACCAGATCTAGTGCAGGCAGTTGGATAGGTGGAACGATTTCAAGAAGCACCAAATGAATCACATGTATTAGCAGTAAAGAGGATCTTCAGATATCTCAAAGGAACATAAGAGTTTTGATTATGGTATCCAAAAGGAAAAGATATATCACTTATTGCTTACACAGATGCAGATTTGGCAGGTTGTATTGATGATTGACAAAGAACCAGTGGATCAACGTTCTACTTAGGTGAGTGTTTGGTATCATGGCTAAGTAAGAAACAATCATTAGTATCTCTATATACAGACGAGGCAGAGTATATTACAACACCAACATGTTGTACACAGGTTATTTGGATGAAACAAACTTTGACAGATATACAGGTTGAGTATGATGAGCTTATTCCAATATATTGTGATAATACAAGTGCCATCAGTATCTCCAAAAACCTGGTGATGCACTCCAAGACGAAGAACACTCGAATCAAGTATCACTTTCTACAGGAACAGGTTGCATAAAAGAACATCAGAGTTGGGTATGTGGGCACAAAAGAACAAGTGATATACATATTTACAAAACCACTTCCACGGGAAGCCTTTGAATATATTCACCAAAGACTTGGAGTTATTTCTACTCCAAAATGAATTCTTTTTGAATTCATTTTGAATAATTATATTATATATCTTAGATGTACACAAGGAAGCACCATAAGAGGACAATTCAGTCATGGGGAGCAGCCCCAGATGGAAAGATACCTTTTCCATTGATGACAAATGGGGAGAGATTTATCAGATGTAGAGGACCGAGGCATATTTATCAGATGCAGAGGAAAAAAAAATGGTTCCAGGGGGAGCATGAGTGATATGATTTCAGTATTTCATCAAAGTGTTTTCATAAATACCAAAGGGGGAGATTGTTGATTAAGGTTGGTTTTCATTGATGTCAACCCTTGAATAAAGCCCATAGCAGAAAGGTTTGGGTAATGGACCCAAGATTGTTTGATGTAAATATGACTCATTATTTTTTTGTCATGGTTTATAAGAAGTAAATATGGATGAACTCCAAAGTGGTCCCCTTATGGTGAAATCCCTCACAGGAAGACGCTTTGCGGAGTAAGAGAACCCATGCTTAATTGTGGAATAATGAGATTAAGAAAAATGAATTTGTTAGGGAAACTATCCTAGATGGGCAGTGTTTATCATTCCATTTCCGGTGGTATGTAGAACGTCACATAACTCCTCACGGTTAGAGAGTTATGACCATGTGAAGTTGGAGAACCCAGGTTTGGGTAATGGACCCAAGTTTTTCTGATGGATAACTGTATGCGTTTTTATGTATTTGAAGGTAATAATATTCTAAATGTATATTACATGTCATTCCATTTATGGTGGTATGTGGAATGTCACATAACTCCTCACGGTTTGAGAGTTATGGCCTTACGAAGATGGAGGACCCTCATATGTCATCTAAAAGCCCCAAAAGGTCGAAGTAGTCAAAGTGGTTTAAGAGATTTTAAAAGGTAAATAATAAAGTGAAGTGATGAGTCTGTTATAATTCAAAGTGAATAAAAAATAAAATTATTTCAATAATAAATTTAATGGATAAATTAGAAGTGGGTTAACCCTAAAATAAGGAAAGTGGGCTAAGTGACCTAGAAGATGTTTTTAAGGAAGCTACTTGGAGAGTATAAATAAGAGGAAAGACTCTCTCATTTTAATTATACTTGATAATATTGAATATCTATAGGTGTATGAGGTAACCAAGGATATATAAGCCAAATTTCTGAGGGAAGGTGAAGAAAAGAAGGCCGAAATGCAAGGAAGGATAAATTCTTTTGATGGTGCTTTCTAAGGTATGCTATTTACAGGTCTTCTCGCAATTTTCTCTATAAATTATTTTCTACAATGATTTAGACCATGAAATTTATATTCCATAGAGAAATGATACCCAAGTATCTGTGGTAAAAAATTCATCTTGTGGGTTGTTGTATTTTGGGAGTTACACTCCGTGGACAATAGGGTTTGTGGATAGTCCTGAAACTAGTCAAAAACAAGTGGTTCGGGTAACAACGCCATAGCGTCTTCCTAACAGATCCACATTCAGTGAGACCAAATGTGTTGGTTATGGTATAATATTTAGTATTTTTTGTAATAGTTTCAAATCAATTCAACTAATATTTCATGCGGGGCACACTCTACAAGGTCGCTCTCTAGAATAAGCCAGAATTCAACAAGGTATGCCATTTTTGCTATAAATCCTTTTTTGAGAGGTTTCAAGTAGTCACACATGGAGAAATTGCATAAAACACATTGACTAACATTGTATATCAGTTTCATATCTTTATACATTACAGGTTCAAAGTTATGATTACTTCAAGTTAGGGTTGTTGACTAATCCAAAACTAGGCATGTGAGACTAAAGAAAAGTTTGATGAAAATGCTAGTCTCTTTTTGTTAAAGTTAAGGAAGGTTTGAAGAAATGTGATCATATAAACTAGGTATATTACAGAGCTACAAATCATATTTGGATGATGAAATTGATGATGGATTTTGGTTGAGGTACATGTTGAGTACATGGTTGAGACAAGTAGTTGATGAGTTGGTACATACATGAGGTGTATAGTTGATGATGTTGGTACATATTGATGAGTAGTTGACACATGATTGGTATATAATTGGTACATGGTTGGATGCACTTTTTTATGGTATAGGTTGATTACAAGTTGTTTGGTAGAGGTTGGTGCATGGTTGATGCACTTTTTTATGGTACATGTTAATTATAGGTTGAGGTATAGGTTGATGCATGGTACAGGTTTACAATGGTATATCTCATTGTGATAGTGTGACAATGGTTCCATCATTCTACTTCTACTTCAGGGTGGCAGGACGGGTTAAGGACAAGTGGTTGTAGCCACTTTCCAGTTGTAGCCAGAGAACATAGGGGGTTGTAGCCTCCTTCTAGTTGTAGCCAGAGAATTGGAGAGTTTGAGATTCCCTCAGGTTGTATCATGAGAAACTAGGGGGTTGGAGCCTCCTTCCAGTTGCAGCTAGAAAACAAAGGAATTTGGTGCTTCCAATGAATGTAATTCCTCAATACATATAAGAAAAAACATTATGTGGTTTTCTCCCGATTTGGGTTTCCACATAAAACACTGGTGTATTGTGTATGTGTGTGATTTTTTATTTCTTACTGCTCAGTATTGGATAATAATTCTATGTTTATATAACATTTGAAGAAAAAGGATTATAATTACGGTATTACTGATTCACCCCCCCTCTTAGTAATCCTACACTTTTAACACTTTCATAGATTAATTGAATTAATTGAATAAGATATATGTAGCACAATTAATTATTTATAACATGTGTAACACAAACTACATGAAGTAGATAAAATATTGTTCTTTTATTTATTTAACAAGAATGAATACAAATAAAATCAATCCTTTAATATTTTCAACTTCAACTGAATATGCGAGATCAAACTCTATGATACAAGACCCAACTTGTAGTTCTCAGATCCAACTGTGAAATGAGGAGTCCAACCCTCATAACAAGACTCAACTTGTAAACATGCACCAACTTGATAGAATGAACTCCGATTCAATCCATTATATATATATATATATATAATCCACCAAAACACACTTAGATTCACCACCACTTCTGGTTTATATAGTATTTCAATAGGTATAGGATTGAACCATTGTGTATTTTTTATATGAACCATTGCAACTCTTCATTTAATTTTAACATAAATAATCTTTTCCTTTTATTCATTAATTATTTTGTGATTTTCTCAATTTAATTAGAAGACTAATCTTGATTCGAATTTTGTCCTCATGAATTGATCACAGATATGGATCGACTAATTATATCGTTCTCATGCTTCCGATGCATTCCCAAGTTTACCAGCAAATCATATTCAAGCTTTTACCTGCTCTCTCTATTTTTATGGTGTAAATATCTATCAAATTACTCTACAGGAATTAAGTTGTTTACAAAAATGAATTATGTATGAGGTACTTCCTTCAACCCAATGTTCAAATGACCATGGGCTCAAAACCATTAAGATTTGTTCCTAGCGCTTCTTATTTCATCATTTTCCCACTATCATGAGACCAGAACCCATGACCAAATGCAAGTCCTAACAAGCGCTAATCCGATGATTTCAACATTATCCTCGAGAATAAAACAAATTAACCATCAATACTTAATTTATGGTTGAGTGGACGTTTTTCATTCACACTGGGACTTCAGTGATATGTGAATTAGGACTTTGCATTCTTCCAATTGTCTCAAAGAAAATTACATCGTAGTGCATATTAGCACTTCTCTATTTAATAACCTTCACATGTCCATGAGCTAGGACCATAGGCTTAGGATAAAGGTAGCTTTGTATTTCAGGGTATTAGTCTATTCATGACTCTCGAACTCCAGGTTACTCAAACTCTAAATTAGTTCAATCCGTTCAGAGGTTTTACCTACTGAATAATTCATAAATCTACAGTGACCACTTTCTATCAGCTAACTCCTCATACTTACTCTATTCATCAACTATGATTGATCAATGGTTGATAATGCTTCCGAAGTGGATCAACGTTTAGTGTTACTTCATGATTCTGACCTTTGGTTATTAGTTGATAAAGGAACCTTAGACATCCCCAAAGTTAGTAATCCTAGAGTGATGTGGCTTGTTTACGTCAATGTTGATGTAGCACTGGATGAGTGGCTGCCATGTGTCACCTAGAATTATGACTTTGTATACCTAAAGTGTCAACTAGACCTTGAAACTTGTCACCATATGATTGGGCCACATTGTTGGTTGTGGACCCTGATTATCTTCTTGATTCAAAGGTATTTGTTTTCATCTATGTTTTTACCCCATTAAGACTTTACATCACAGATTAATGTACACTTGTTGGACCTCGACCAAGTTTTGAGGAAACTTTGGTCAGTTTTGGCCCACTTTTGGACTTCGACATGATGGCCGAAAAAGGAGCACCTAGGCATAGCTGAGATCGCAGATCTCACAAATTTTGAGGCTTATGTGGACCTAGTAAAGGGTCCTCTATGGTTTTGTAATGGGTTTATGGGATGTTGTCCCATGGGGTTTTCCCATGTTTATCCCTTATTGTAAGGGTTTGTAAAATATAAATAAATAACAATGTATTGTAGAAGTAGCTAAGTGCAAGTTGTTCAAGCTACTTTGTGCAAAGGAATGTATGTGCATTGAGGCTTTTTCCTCGACTATGATTTTATAGAAGGTGCTAAATGTTGTGATAGAGGGCTTGGCTTCGTGCATTTGACCTAGTTTTGGAAGGAGGATCTAGTGCTTAGTAGGAAGATCTCCAGTCTAGTATGAAGCTCGACTATGTAGCTTAGTGCAAAAGAGTGAAAGAATGTAAGATTTTGGTGAGTAATAAAGAGACGAAGTGATTTGTGGATGTATCCCAACCCTGGGGTGAACCACATATATCTGGTGTCTCATGGTTTTCTTTGTGTTGTTATCTGGTGACTCATTTTTGTTATGAATATGCTTAGTGCTTTGATTATGATGTGTAATAGATATATTCTTTGTTGCTTAAGTACTTTACTGGTGTTAAGGGTAATGAACGCTAGATTTAACTTATAATGCTAAGTGCCAATTACTCAGGGTATATTATCATTTGTGTTACTACGTTGATCTATATTTGATTATGTTCTGCAGTGTTAACATGGTTAATAAACTAATGCATGTCACCTTCATAAGAGTTAACAAAATATTATGCGAAGTACTCTTATCACAAATTCATGTCCCAACCTAGTTACAAATACCTACATCTTGTAACCCCCCTGCTTCTACCTCAGATGAGACTTCACCTACTTCGTAGGTGTTGCCGAAAGGGATGATAGTCAGGATTTTGTTGGTGCATTGTTAATTGTTGAACCTTAAGTCTGCCCCTATGCCAACAAATGGTTCTGTTGTCGGGACCTGAAACTGTGATTGTTGGGAATTGAAGAAAAAAAAAGAGAAGCTCTGTGCATAGATCTACTGCTAAAGTGTGTATTACTCTACCTGAATTATGAAGCTTTGTGCCAAGAAAGTAAGTTGTTTTGAAGAAAAGAGGTAATATCCTAAAAGAAGAAAGTTTTGTGCTTTGGTAAGAGAAATATAAGTGAAATTTTTTGTTTTGAAAGCATGAACTTAAGTATGTTTAATAGATTTTTTCCTAGTCTGAAGGCTAGGACGTAGTTGAAAGAAAGATTTGATTTGATTACATTTAATGGAAATGAAGAAATATATGCTATTACTATGAATAGAGAGAGTTTTTGGACTAATATGTGGATGCAGGAACCTAGAAAGAAGTTTTGCAGATTGCAGGTCCAACATTATAATCATAGGGGAAGTGCATAGTACATAAAAGATTGGGGAACATTTCAAATAAAAAGAGGATTGACTTTGTGTTATAATTGTAGAAGGTAAGGACATCTTGCTAAGCAATGTCCTGAGGTAGGCCATATTTGTCTTTGTTGTAAGGTTGTTGGTCATGAGTTTGAGGATTGTCCAAGGATTATTGATAAAGTTGAAGGGATGAACATAAGACAAGAAAACTATGAAAAAAGTCAAGAGACTAAGGGAATGTTAGAAATTCATAAAGAAAAAGGGTTAGAGGAAGGTCAGACTACATTATTATAGTTGAAAGAAATGATGGATGTTCATAAAGATGTCAGTTTACCAGAAATCTTGAAAGCAAAAAAATGTATAAGTGAAAGAATACAAGACTTAGACATAGATTGTATAGTCTTAGATGAAGAGACACAAGTGAATATTATGATAGAAGAGACTTGGTAAGTTTTGGGAAATCCTACTATGGTACCTTCAATGGGAAGGATAGGTTTGTTTAAGGACAAGATGATAAATTTATGTGGAAGAGTTACTACTATACCTATTATTGTTCATGAAACATCAACTGAAGAGGAATTTGAAGTCATTAGGTTTTTTGGGGACAACGCCCCTTGCCCACTATTGTTAGGTAAGACATGGATTGAGAAGGATCAGATTAGAAGGAAAGAAGAGGAAGAAGCTACATAAAATAAAAAGAAAGAATTAAGGGATTTCATAGCTAGGAAAATAGACCAACTAATAAAATTACGAGAGGATAAGTCGAAGCAACAAAGCAAAGTAACAACAAAGGGGGGACATAAAGCAAGAGAATTAGCTAGTAAGGTTGAAATAATGCAAGAAGGCTTGAAAAACCTATGTATTCAAGAAATAAGTATGCCCACTTAGGAAATGTTAAAAAAAGGGATATTAGCTTCAGAATCCTTGAGGGTACCTCAACAGTGCGAAGCCACTACGCTAGAGGAAGATAAGAGTAAAAATAGAAAGAGGATTCCAGAAATAGTTAGAGAGACTCAGATAACATGAAAGAAGGAAAGGAAGCTCAATAAAAAGAAGGCTAAGTTGGAGAAGCTACAAGAAGTTACAGAAACCAGATGGAAGACTTCACAGACTCGAACCTCGTAGGAGGCAGGTTTGTAGGATTTGAACCTCGCTCAAACAACAGCTCCGCACAAATTTGGACTTCACCCTGGTGAAGTTAGATGGTCATTGGAGGCATCCCAAAATTTAGAATGACGCTCAGGAATGGTTAGAAAACACATTTATGGGCTTATGGACTAATTTTGGACGTTGAGACTGCTCCATAATGAATAGATTTACACATATGGAAGCATTTCCTGCCCGTTGGAAGATCCATCACGATACCCCGTGTCAGTCGCCAGTTTTGACCATATTTTTTCCTATATTATGTCAAATATACCCCCATTCCATATCCAGTATCATTCCTTTTTGGCCTTACCTTGATACATTTCACATCATTTTTCCCTACATGGAGTTATTCAAGGTATTCATATGATTTTAGCTATTTTTAATGTATTTTGATACTTTAAACTGATATTGATACTAACATTGCATGAGTTAGGTACTTGTTTCCTTGAAACAGATTTATCAGTACCAAGTATTGGCTTGCACTCGGTGGAGATGTCAAAGATTTGCACGATATTGCTAGATTGGAATGATAGTTATGACTCATATGATTGATCGCGTTATAATTCAGATTTCAAATCTCGAATTTAATCCCTTAAGAAAAGAATGTGATAACTTAGAGCGGAATTATAGAACCATTTGTTATGATGCTTATCTCTATTTTATAGCTCACTCTTCTTGACACATCGTATTATGAAGCTATGAACTTAGTTTTAACAAACTTTGAGTCATTTTCATATCTGCGATTCACTTAATTAATGTACCTATGTTCAAGACTATTTTTGGGGATTCACGATTGTATATGTAGGGAGGATCTATATAAACACAGATCTCTCTCAAGAAACATGATTATTATGTTATGTTATGCGATATTGCTGATA
>SNQJ01S0025520.1:4924-19932 GCA_010110895.2 Picea sitchensis
TACCCAAGGGACACATCTCTTCATGGATGGTCACCATGGTCACCATATGTTTTTTAAATATAGAACACTCATCATTGTAATAAGATATTCATTCACATACAATATCATCTCTTATGAAAACTCAATAGGAAGAAGAGACAGGAAGGAGCCAGTAACTATGAGAATCCTACAAAGAGAAGTGAAGAGTTATAGGGAAAATAATGAAAATATTATGAAGGTTCATGAAGAGATAATATAGAGCTTGAATATGTTGTAGAGGCAAGCCGATAAAGACTTGGGCACAAAGAAAGCATCTAGTGCTAGACAAGTGATGGCATCCAAATACCATATCAGAAGGGATGAACATGGGAATGATAGGAAATCAAGGAGTATGATCAAGCACCACCATTTCCCATGATGCATGTCAGAATGAAATTCCAAGACTGAGTCTAATGGAAGAAGATACATGCAAGATCATGTAACTATGATAAGACTACAAAGAGAAGTGCATAGTTATATGAAAAATAATGAGAATATTATGAAGGCTCAAGAAGAGATAACACAGATCTTGAATATTCTACAGAGGCAAGACAATAAAGACTCTCACACAAATAAATCATCTAGTTCTAGACAAATGATAGCATCAAGATCCCATAGAAGAAGCGATGAGCATGGGAATGATAGGAAATAAAGGAGTATGAGCACACACCATCATTCCCTAGGGACATATAATAGGATAGCTCCTGCAAGTTTAGGGCTAGGGGTAGCTCAAGTGTGTCTCTTGTTAGGAGTTAGAGGAGAAGGCTTTAGGTAGAAATATTGCAAGGTGAAATTAGGAAAATCAAGCCACCAAATTTCAATGGTGAGCACAGGAAGGGAGAAGAGGTCAAGTCCTGACTATTGGAAATGAAGAAATATTTCCAGCTACATGATTATCCTCTAGGGTAGAAATGTGAATTTCAACCTACCACTTGCAAGGAAAGGAAACCAAGTGGTGGGATTAGCTTAAGGAAACAAAAAACCTTGATGAGGGTAAGGCCTCATGGAGGAAGTTCAAAGGATATTTCCAAGAGAAATATTTTTTAGAGAATTATTATGAAAGAAAGATGAAAAATGTCTTTGAACTCAAGTTGGGAAGCATGACAAAGGATGAATATAAGAATAGATTCTTTGATTTGTTTAAGTATGTAGGTTTCATAAAGGATGAGAAGGTAAAAATCCAAAGGTTTTTTAGTGAGTTACCTTTCTTCTACAGTGACAAGATACAATATGATAACCCCAAAAATTTGGAGGAGACCATAATAAAAGAAAAGCATATTTATGAGTAGAGTAGAGTGAGGCTAGACTTCCAAAAATGTTGTAATGACAATATGAAGGGTAAACATTATCAAAGGTAGAAAGGTTTTAAGCCACCCTTTTTCAAGAAATGCTCCTAAGAAAATATGCACGGATAGTCAACCAAAAATGAGCACAAGACAGTAGATTCATTTGGGAAAAGGCCAAGGAAACAACCTGTACAATGTTGAGGATGTAAGAGAAATCACTTATATAGGGACTGCCCTCACAAAGGTGAAAGATATTTTAACAAGTGAAATAATATTAAATATTGCATATCTGGATGAACATTGTGGAGTGTGCATTGATGCGTGCAAGAAAGGGCTCGATGGTTTCCTCACTCAAAAGGATCATGTGGTGTACTATGAGTCTCAAAAAATAAAGGAGCGTGAGAGGAATTATACTACAATGACTTGCAATTAACAACCATTGTACATGCATTAAAAATGTGGATACATCACCTTATGGGGAGAATATTTGAGTTAAGAATGGACCACCATGGTTTGAAACATTCTTTTGGACAACCAACATTAAATGTTATACAAACTAGATGGCCGAAATTTCTGAGTGAATATGACTTTGAAATTAATCATATAAACGAAAGGAAAATCAAGTGGCTAATGCACTCAGCAAAAAATATCACGAAATGCATATTTCCGCCATTAGCATGTTCAACACAAATTTAAGGGACAAAACTTGAGAGGCTACAAATTCAGATCAACAATATTTAAAAATAAAAGAAACATTACAACAAGGCAACTTACAGGAGAAAATTAATTATTATGAGTTGAAAGAGGATGGAATCCTCATGTATAGGGGGAAAATATATGTGCCAAATTCCGAAGAGATATAAAATACAATGCTAAGGGAGATGCACAATGTGTCATATGTTGGGAACCTAGGATATTAGAAAACAATTGTAGTTGTAAGAATCCAATACTTTTGTCCAGGAATAAAGAAATAAGTGGCTAATTATATTGTTATATGCCTAGAATTCCAAAAGGTGAAAATAGAGGATAAACATCCAGTAAGGTTGCTACATTCATTTCGCATTCATGAGTCGAAATGGGAAGTGGTTACAATTGATTTCATTACAAAGCTACCCAGAACTATGAAGCACCATGATTCCATCATGGTGGTGGTGGATACATTAACAAAAGAAACACATTTTATTCCTAAGAAGACCACTTACAAGGCAACAAACATTGCATAGATTTACATGAAGGAAGTTGTCAGGCTTCATGGAGTACCTAAGGCAATTGTTTCAGATATAGATCCAAAGTTCACCTCTAATTTTTGGAAAGGTTTGTTTAAAGTATTTGGAACAAATTTAAATCTCAGTAAAACTTATCACCCATATTCAGATGGGAAAATAGAAAATATTAACATATTAATCGAAGATATGCTCAAAATGTATGTGATGGACGAACCATCAAAGTGGGAAGACTACATCCACTTAGTAGAGTTTTCTTGCAATAATGAGTATGAAAAATCATTAAGAATGAGCCCATTTGAAGCATTGTATGGAAGGAAGTGTAACACACCATTAAGTTTGGATAACCCAACAGATAAAGTTGTCATTGGGCCAGAATTATTAAATGGAATGGAAGAGCATATGGAAAATATCAGGCATAATTTAAAGGCTACCTAGGATAGGCAGAAAATCTATGCGGACAAGAATAGAGTTTTTAAAGATTTTAAACTGGGTGAACATGTTTTTATAAAAGTGAAAGAGAAAAGAAGTTTCATAATATTGGGTTTCTTCCCAAAGTTGGGAGTAAGATAATATCGGCCTTTCTAAATTATAGAAAATATAGGTCCACTTGCATAAATTCTATCATTTCCCACATCCATGAGAGTACATAATGTATTTCGTGTATCATTATTAAATAAATATGTGCTTGACTCTAACCACATAATTGATTGGACTTTAATCCAGGTGGAAAACGAAGGGTATTTTCGAGTGGAACCAATACACATCCTAGACCATAAAGTCAAAGTGCTTAGGAACAAATCCATAGGGTTATTAAAGGTTCAATGGAACTTATACGGTCCTGAATATGCAACATGGGAGCATGAAGAAAGTATGTGGAAGGAATACCTACAAATGTTTGTCAACTTTGAAGAAAAAAAAAGTTGAAAATGCAAGAATCCAGTTTTGGGCAACTAGAGTTCTGAAACCACATCTCAGAAATTTTGGTCTCCTATGCTAATATCGCTAACAAAATAATGGTGCAACCTAATGGACTAAAGCCTAAGAGTAGTGAAGGGGGCACATTCTTTAGGTCAGCAAGTTGAAAAGAACAAGAGATTATGGTTGGAACTACTATTGAAGAGTAAACATATTGCATAATTTTATTTTTTGAATATTATGATGTAAATTTGTATATGTACTTCGGCATGGTATTTGCACCAAGGAAGGTGCTTAATTGTAGGGTATCCAAGCGATGTAATATGTGAAGTGTATTATCTTCTTATAATAAAAATAATGTGATACCAACCACTGGGAATATGGACAGAGATGGGGGATGATTAATCCACAAGAGAGGGGAGTGTCTAGGAGAATCCAAGAGGGGACCAAGGGGAAAATTGATTGTGGATATTAGTCCAAAACCATATTTATGAATTTTATTACCTTTTGGGTCAACCATATATTTTTTTGTTTGAGTGTATGAGAGCCCAATCATTGAATATCTGTTAGAGGGTGGGTATAGAACTCACATCCCATAGTTATTGGAAGAATGGGGTTGCAGTACAATCAACATTGGGCAAAGTGAGTAGTCAATGTTTTTGGGAAAATAAAGGAAATTCATATGGGGAGCATAAACATATTTTTACATTCAATTTTTTCATGGAAAACAAGGGGAGAACAAGAAAAGAGAACTGGAGCTAGAGCAAGAAGGATGGGTGAATTCTGGAGCATGCTCGAGCATTTTGGAGCTGGATATTGAAAAACCAGGTTATCATGCCTGAAGAGTGAAATCATGAGTGAGTTATAGTGTAACAACAAGTGCTTGTTGTTGGTTTCTAGTAGTTCTCATGGAAGTGAGTTCCCTTGACTTACCAGTAGAGATATTCCTGGTTACATGTTCCATAGAAACCTTGATAAGTGAATGGGATGCCTGATGGACTGAGAGTAGTGAAGTGGTACATTCCTTGGGTTGGAAAGGTCAAGAGGAAGAGAGATAGAGGAAATTAGAGATAGCTATAGAAGAATACTAGTGGGATGTGAGATATTGAGGTGAGAGTGGACTGTGAGAGGAACCCTTCTTTTGTGGATTCCTTTCCCCATCTTGGGGATGACTTACTATTGAGATATGGAAAAACAAGTCTATGTTTGGGTGGAATGTCCCTCCCAAGAAGTTGGTTGCACAACTTTCTTTTAAATATAAGTGTTTATCTATTATTTGAGTTTTCTTATGAGCCTTATGGTTGTGCATTTTACTCGGTGAACGAGAATGGTTTTATGTATTGTTATAGATGATTTATTTGCTACATTCATGTTCATTTGGAATAATTTAGATGAATTTAATTATGGGTATATGAATCTAGTCAATTATGTGTATAAATTGTGGCTGGTAAGCTACTGGAACTGAATTAGCATAATTTATTTTTATTTTTATGTGTATTTTCTGCAAGTAATGCTCCTTGGTTAAGCAAGGGAATGTTACATATTCAATTAATTCAACTAGAAGAAGGTGATTACGTGGAGGTGGATTTTAATCCTCACTTTCATCATTTGAAGAAGAAACTGGAATATAAGCACTAATAAAAAGTTGGGAATAAAAGATGGATTGTAAGCCAAAGATGGAATAAACACTGAATTAAACTTGTAAGACAAGAGACCTTCATCAATCATAACATCTCTCATTTTAATAATTTCAATGGGATGAAGTTGAAGAATCTTATAACCTTTTACATCTTTAGAATATCCAACAAAAATGCACTTTTCACATTTAGGTTGTAATGATTTTCTTTTCTCATTAGGAATGTGAGCCCATGCTTTACTACCAAAAACAAAAGAGTGTCTTACATATGGTTTAATTTTACTCCATGATTCTTCTAGAGTTATATATTTTAATTCATTTGAGGGAGTGAAAATAACTAGGCAATTTACACAATTAATGGCTTCTTCCCAAAAATGAGGAATTAATCCCTTAGATTGGATCATACAACTTGCCATTTATTTTAATATGCAATTATTTCTCTCAATAACACCATTTTGTTGTGGCATATATGGATTGATATGTTGCATCTTAATTCTCTATGCGACGCAATAAGTTATAAATTGTTTGTTAACATATTCACCTCCATTATATATTCTTAACCTTCGAAGTTGATGTCAAGATTTTTTTCTACAAGGGTCTTATATGCAAAGAGCATGTCAGAAAATTAACTCTTAAGTTTTAGGAAATAATTCTAAGTGCGTCTAGAGAAGTGATCCATGAAATTTAAGAAGTAATTGAACCTAGAGAAAGTGAAAGAAGTAAGTGCACCAATAAATCACTATGAACAAGCTACAACGAGGTTGAGGTGTACTGAGAGGCATATTTATCAAAAATGTCCCAATGATGTTTTCCAAGAACACAATTGGAATAAACACCATCTCTACAAGAAACGAGAGGAATACTAATGACCATATTCTAATTACATAGTTGCTCCAATGAGTGATTGTTTAGATGACAAACTCACTTATGCCAAAGTTTTCTCAAGTCACTACAATGAGAAAAAAAATGGATGGAAGAGAAGATGAACCAAAGTTGTCAAATATGTACAAGATTGTAATATCATCAATAGTTTTGACTGTTAGGACATGCTTAGGATGGTTTAAATCCTTGATAGCAACTTGAAGAGGTGAAAATTATACTATTTTACCTTCACTTGAATGAGTAATTTGATATACTAATAGAAGGATGTAGGAAATACTTGGAACACATAATACATCATTAAAATGACCATCATCTAGTTGAACTATTATATACCCTACAACATTAAGAGATCTATCATCACCAACAATTATATTTTTGGTGTTACATTCAATAAAAACATAAAATATGGCTTTATCCTTAGCCATATGATAATATGTTCTATAATCAATAAGCCACTCATTAGAAGAATAAGTAGAAACATTGCATTCAAGGAAAAACTAGAAGCAAAAAGTGCATGTCCATGAGAAGAAGAGTTATAAAAAGAATAATCAATATTGATATTGTGTTTCTTCATTGTTGCTTCTAAGGATTCCATCTTCTTAAAACATTTAGATTCCAGATGACCATTTTTCCCACAAAAATTACAATGTCTCTTAATAGTCTTCTTGCCTTTTGATTTACTTCCTTTATCACTATTGGGAGTAAGAGCTAGTTGAGAGAGTTTGTGAGACTTGTTTTGTTTTTTGTTTCAAGGATGCCACTTCTTTAGATTCTTGACTTTATAATTTTGTTGTTCCATTAAATATTTGTTAGATGTACTTGCAGTGTTGTTTACTTCAAGATGAAAATCCCCATCTTTCTCTCTAATAAACGAATCACAAAAATCTCCAAAATAGGGCATCTTGTATGTAGCTCCATGACTAATGAGATCATTTTTGGTGGAGTAAAAAGTAGATGCAAAAATATAATAGGAAGTGCCAAACTTAGAAACAATAGCATACATAAGTTGGTCATACGTCTTGATTATCTTACATTTTGCAAGTAAAAGTTCAAGTGTTTTTAACTTAGATAGAAAATGTTCAATGTAATAGAAATCACTGGTATTTAAGTCAATCAATTGGTTTTCAGGCTAGTGGGTGTGAATCTCTTTGTGTTCACTAAACAAGGTTTCCAACTTTTTCCTGCTGCATTTGGAGTTTCAATTCCTTTAAGGTGAAATGGAAGATCATTGAAAATGTACATTCTAATTAATCAATGTGATTCATCATTTTTATTATCCCAATTATCTTTCTTTAATGCATTAAGAGGGACAATTTTTCTTCCCAAGGTAACCGCATAAAGTCCCCTACTTTGTACTAAATCCTCCATATGAGATTTCTATGAGAAGATTGAACTAGTAAGCAAGAGACCACTTTGACTAGACATATTATTATATGTAGGTAAGATGGTTTCAAAAGTAGAAACTAACTATCAACATGAAAAGATCTAAAAAAAACAAGCAGTTTGAAAAAAAAAGTAATTGAAAATAGATCGAGGATGTCAACTTTATGTCCTTATTAAGAAAGACATAAAAAGTAACCACGGTGCCACATGGCAGGTGGAGGTTGGCCAACATGGTGATGGGTGCACAATTAGGTCACCGGGTAAAATAAAATGCTCCCCTTATATAACTTTAACTATAAGCTCATGTTTACAAAAAAGTTCCTTTTATGATGTAAGTGACCCATTTTTATAAAATAAGTGAAAATCACTTTTACTATAAAGTTACTTTATAACTTAAAGTTGCAAGTAAAAGTAACTTAAAAAAGAACATTAATGTTACTTTACTAGTAATTTTTTTTATAATTTAAGTGAAATGCTCTTTACAATAAGGTTATTTTATAATTTAAAGTTTCATGAAATTTTTCAAAAAGGAACTTAATTAAAAGAAAGGCTTGTGACTCAATACCTCTAATTCAATTAAGTAATTTTCAACAAAGTGAGTTATTACAAAGGATATAACAAATGTTAAAGAGGAGAAAGGGAGCCTTTTTTTTAAAATGTTTTTCCTCGAAGTGTGTACTTACCCCCCAAAACTGTGTTTTTCACTACAAAAACTTAAAGTCGACTGCATATAAATTAAGCAATTTTTTTGAAAAATAAATTTGGAACTCATTGTGCCCTCAATGTCCCCCTTAAGTTTTGAGAAAAACTTGGTACCACTCCTTTATTTTGGAATTTAAATTTATCTTATCTCCTCATTGCCTTACAACTTAGTTTCTTTCAATTCTTTTGAAATCAATAAATGAGAGGAACCTCCATGTTTCATTATCTTAATTACGACTTTGTTTTGTTCCCTTGACTTGATGTTTTCCTTTAAGAAGTTTTTAACTTGCTTACTTTATGATTTTTTCTCCAATCTCCTAAGTCATCCCCTTTTCTCATAATTTTCCTTTTTTTCTTTAGTTCGATCTCCTTTACTTTTTTGTTGAAGTTTCTTTTCTTTTGAATCCAATCCTTTTTGGTTGAACTCTTTCAATTATCTTCTCTTCCTTATCTATGTTATTCTAACATTTCCCCTCTAATTTCCAAGTCAAGCTTAATTGCCAAATCAAGCCCCCTTTTCATTTGAATTATGTTATCCTTTCCATAATTCAACATCAGGACTCTTCTATTCTTCATTTGAATGGACATTTCTTTTCAAATTCAATTTTTTCTTAGCCTCAAATTTTCCTTCCCTCAATTTACGATCGAGCCTGACTTCAAAAATTGGGCCCTAACTTCAACTCCCTTTGTAAGCCTCGTCCCAATTTCAAGATCAACCTCGATTTCCAAATTGAGCCCTCCTATCACCATTCAAATTGTTTGAGATTTTTATTTTGTTTGATGATTTTTGTTTTGTTTTACCTTCTCTTCAAGCATTGGGACAAACCTTTGAAGGTTGTATTCTTTAATTGGTCCAAACCTTCGAATTGGGCCCTATAATCACCAATGTTCCTAAATCTTGGTTTGATTTGTTGATCATTTAGTTCTTCAAAAATCATGCCTTCCCTCATTGAAATGTAGTGAGAAGGGGTCCCAATTTTTCCAATTAGGCCCAATTCCCAAGTTAGTTTCCCTTTCCACTAGCTTTTGTTCACTTTTTTTATTTTCTTTAATGCCTCCTTACAACCTTCGAACTCTTTCTCCTGAATGTGAAACCTTGCTTTTGAAAATATTTGGATATCGATTATGATTAGGGAAAATTTTGAGGATCCATACTATCTTAAAGTGCATAAACCTTGGCCAATCTTACTAATTCTAAAAATGACAACCATAAATTGTTTGGCAATATTTTTGTAAAAATATTCAAATTTCTAAGGATTTTATATACTTTTTATAATTGTTTGGCAATTTTTAGAGTAAAATACTTTAATACTATAAAATTTGGTTGAATCATTTTAGAAAAAATGGAAATTGGAAAATCATTTTTTTGGAAAAAAACCATGGAAAATTAGTGCATAGGTGAAATTTAGCCCTTAAAATTTCCTTGATTGTCATAGTTTAGATTTCCCGAATCGGGCCTCCTTTCCACTAAATTTTCATAACGTGTCAAGACTCGTAATTGATCTAAATGTTCAAATCAAGCCTCTCTTCATGAACCCTTGCTTTTTCTCCATGATGGGTACTGGTTTTTTCCAATCAACTTTGCTTCTTAGAGCAACCCCCCTTGCTTTCAAGATCTTAGCACATGTGGACTTATAAAAGTTTGAGTTGGGTTCTTTACAGGGATGATTTTAGGGGCTAAATTTCGCTCATGGGCTAATTTTCCATGGTTTTTCCCAAAAAAAGATTCGCCCATATTCTAAAGGAAAAAATTATTTTACCTTAAAAATCGCCAAAATTTTAGATAAACTATATAAAATCCTTAGAAATTTGAATTTTTTTACAAAAATTCCGCCAAACATTTATAATTGGCATATGAAGGATTAGTAAGATTCGCCAAGGTTTCTACATTTTAAAATAAATTTCCATCCTTAAAATCATCCCTGGTTCTTTAATGTATACATGTCACTTATGCATTAAATATATTTTAAAACATCTATTGTATTGGCTCAATTCGACAATACCATAACTTGAACAAGTGCTTTTTGAACTTACAAATATATGAAATCTTTCCCTTTGGGTTTTGAATTGAAAGTTTGAATTCAAACGTAAATCTCATTTTTTTCAAATAGTCTATGCATTGAAGTGATGATTGGTTTCTCCTTGCAATGATTGAAACTACAAAATAGTTTAGGAATGTTATAGCCTCACAAAAGTTTCCAATCTATTAGGTTCACCAACTATATACTTGATTATGAAACATTCTTATTCTCTTAGCAAGTTTTATTTTTTAAATGCACTAGTTAGATGCGTTATTTTGTTTTATCTTGTAGTGATATTCATATGCATTGGAATTTTTCTCAGTTCAAATTTAGTTAATGATTGCATGCATCCTTGATAGAGTTACTCTTCCCACACTAGAAAAACATCTATGTCTAAGTGAGGCACTTGCATGAGCTCCAATTTGCTTTGTTTTTCCTATGAATTGAATTGGAGAAACTCGAGTTTGAACTACAAATTTGGGATAAAATTTAAATCTTTGCATCTACTACGATAGCATGCACCTTAATTCAGGTCAACATCACCATCATTAAAACTAGTTTTCATTTCAAATTTATACAACGAAGTTGTTAATTCATTTAAATTTTCTTTACCTAAACCATGCCTGGCCTATTTTTGTGTTGTGCTTACATGCAAGAATTTATATATGGCTACCAAAGGATACAACAAGAGGAAGAAAGGATCATAGGAGAAACCAATATAGGGAAAAACAAAGGATCCAATTGAGGTCATAGAGGTTACTAATGAAACAACACCAACAAGTAGAAATACCTCCACAACAAAAAAATCATCAGTTGAAAAGGAGAAGAGATTTGTTGAGGGTAAGCAACTAATCATGGAAACCTATACTGCTAAAATATTAAATTGCTTATTTTTGTAGATAGTTCATACACTACTAGAGTTGGTAGGTCCCACACATACAATAAACTACTCCATTTGATCAAATATGGGAAAGGGCTCATGGAGGATGATAAATAGGATGAAAGAGAAGAATAATAACTCACCTATTCATGTTTATTTCAAATACTTATGGAAGAACAAGTATAAATTTCAGTTTTCACTTATATGTGATGGCTTCCTAGCACCATTGTATGAGCTCATAATTTGTAAACCTTACCCAAGGATATCTACAGAAGGTTTATAAGTATTAAAAGACATTACAGATTGGCACCTAGATGAATACTCCGCCTATATAAATATTTATGGTGTTACACAGGAACCTCTTACGCTCTAGATTTTTTTCTAAATAGGTTGATCATTCAAGAAATTGGATACCAGAATACATAGTTTTAACACATGCCTAATCGAACATCAAAATAAGTTGTGCCTAGATTATCCACTATATAGGAATGTATGGGCTAATAGATTCTACTTTTCTTGGGATGTAAGGAGAAAGGATTGAGGAATACAATTTTAAATTGGAAAGAACTCAAATGCACGATCCATTAGGAATTATTACAAAACATGGAGTTGAGATGAATATCTCCTTCCCCTATTAGCATGAAGAGAATGAAGTTGAAAAACCTCACAGAAGAGCATTAACTTATGAAGAGGTTATAAATAATTTGCAAGTTATTGTTGAGGAGAAAGAGAGAAGAGAGAAATAGGAACTTGTAAGGGATGCTATTGAGAGACAGGCCCTTCAAGAGAAAGGAAATGAAAAATAAAAAATAATACTAGAAGCATTAGAAAAGGTCAAGGTAGAATCTAAGGACAAAAGAAAATAAGAAGCACAACGAAAAGCTTCCTAGAAAGAGGAATTGGAAAAGAAAAAGAGGTCAATGCTAAATCCAAAGCTAAATTTTCAGGAAAGAAGGCAGAAGTAGAAAGGAAAGAAAAATAAGATGCAAAGGAAAAGAAAAGAGAAGAAGTAGAGAAAAACGACAAAGCTGATGCAAAGGATAAGAAGTTGAAAGATGAAGTTGAAGTTGAAAAAATAAATCTATAGGAGTTAGATGGAAAAGAAGCTAAATACAAAGTTGAGGAGTATAAGAGAATAGAAGAGGATTTGAGGAAGAAAAATCAAAAGGATACTCAAATAGAAGATTGAAGTTAGGAAGTGGAAGAGTTAACACAATGGACCAATGCCAATGAAGGAAACATGGAGAAACAACATTCTTCATCGATGAAAGAAGTATTCACTACTCAAACATTTTCTAGTAACTTTGGTCCAAGCATGGTTGCAGGAGGTGTATTCTTTATTCCAATGCTAGTAAGTGAAGTTGCTAATCTAGAATTGTTTTCATTCAATAAATAGAGGAAGGAAGTGATAAGACAAAAACATAAAATAAGGATAATTAGCTTGCATTGTAAGGTGATACTCACCACTGAGACTATGGTGATGGATATAAGAAAACTGAGCTTGCCTTCCTCTTCTATTAGTAGTTTATCTATTTCCCAAGCCAATTTTCATAAAGTTGTGGATGTGGAGAAGAAAATGAAAGAATATGAAAAAAAAACCACCTTGTTGGAAAACCAAGTTAACTACTACAAATCTATCATGTATTAAAATTTATATTTTATCAGGGAGAATTTTAAGGATAAAATTTATATAAAATGTAGAAACTCGGGATAATGTTACTAGTCCTTAATATGCAAAATGTAAAAAAATTGTGTTGTATAGTTGGTTTGGAAAGTTGGTTTTCATTGATGTCAACCCTTGGAGAGTGATCTTGGAGATTGATGTCAACCCTTAGAGATTGATGTAAACCCTTAGAGAAGTCTTGGAGCACCAAATATGTGTATGAGATCATTGTATAGTTGGTTATCATCTATGTGATCGAGATTTATTTTGAGTTAGTTGATGTCAGCATATGTTATCGATACATTTGATGAATACTACATGAATCCCCGGAGGTGTGGTTATGGTACCCAAAGTTCAATGAGGTTTATGGACATGAAGAAAAATGAAATTATAGGTAATACTATCATATATGGATAGTGCTTGTCATGTCATTTCCGGTGATATGTGGAATGCCACATGGTTCCTCACCATTAGGGAGATATGACTTCCTCACCGTTAGGGAGATATGACCCTGTGAAGTTTGAAGCCCCGAAGAATGGCCAAGAAGCCCTTAGTTGGTTACAAGTCTTGGTCAAAGGGTAAAGTGGTTGTAAGAAGAAACCCCTAAAATAAGGAAAGAGGTTACCTAGCATTAGTATAAATACACCTCAAAGAGTCTCTCATTTGAACACACACACTTACAATTGAATATCTATCTTGTGAATGTTATGGTCTAGTATTGTGATCTTTTGGATAGTTTGTCATGAAATTTTTTCGAGGTAGCAAAGGAAGGTCGAAGGTGAAAGTCTCAGAGTTACAACAAACATGAGTAACCCTAGTTTCTGAGGCATCCATGAGTTGTAGGTAAAAAGGGCATGGATGTACGCAGGATGCAATGGAGAAAAGCACAGATATCCACGGGTAGTAGTAAAGGAAGTCGCAAATCTATGAAAATCTTGTGAAAGGATGAGAAGAGATGTTGGTACCTGGTTGCTAAGGACCGTGGAAGAAGTTACAAGTCATTTTACAGTACAATAGGTCAGCTACAAGATCATAGGTAAGTTTTAAGGGTTATGGTTATGGTGTTATGGTACATGCATGGTGATGATAGTATGTGATATGATACATATTGGTGATGTTATGGTACATTGATTAGAAGAATTATTGGATATCTTGGTGTATGGTTTGGTTACATGTTATTGGAATATGCTTGAGGCTTATCTTATGGTACATGGCATGATTGAGAGTGATATGGTGTATGATTGAGACACAGTTCATGGTATATGGTATATGGTATGGTACAGGTGTTGAGGTACATGATTGATGTGCATGGTTGGCACATGGTATGGTACATGATATGGTGTTGATGTGAATGTACATGGTTGGTATACTCGGTTGATGGTTGAGGAATATGGTATAGGTTGGGGTGCATGGTTGATGTGTGGTTTGGTACAAGTGTTGGTGCATGGTTGATGCGTGGTTTGGTACAATTGTTGGTGCATGGTTGATGAACGGTTTGGTATAGGTGTTGGTGCATGGTTGATGCACTTGTTGTGGTACATTTTTTGGTACAAGGTTGATGCTTGATATGGTATAGGTTGATGGTTTGGTACATGCTTTGGTACATGGTTGTGACACATATATTGTGATGGTATGTTGGTGATATTGGTACATTCTTGGTAGAGGAATGTGTTGGTGATGTTGGACATATATTTGAGAGATGTACTTGGTATATGATCCATGTGAGAGGATCTGGTTGAGTATCAGTGACAGTAATAGGTTGGACAGGTTGATAAATGATAGTTTGTAGAGGTTAATGTGATAGGTTAGATATAGTTACACTTGAAATGTTACATGTTGATGTGACAGTGGCAGTGACAATGATAGTTGCAGTGAAAGTGGCAGTGATTGTAATAGTGACAGTTGGTCTACACTAATATTTCAATGTGACAGTACGGGAAAAGGAAAGGGGTTTGTAGCCTCCTTCCAGTTGGATCTAGAGAATCAGGGAGTTGGAGCTTCCTTCAGGTTGGATCTTGGGAACTAGGTGGTTGTAGCCACCTTCCGGATGGATCCAGAGAACTCAGGGGGTTGTAGCCTCCTTCTAGTTGGAGCCAGAGAATTCATAGAGTTGTGCCTTCCTTTAGTTTGGAGCCTATAAATAGGGGGTTGTAGCCTCCTTCCAGTTGCAGCTGGAGAATTGGGAAGTTGGTGCTTCCTATGAATGAATTCTCAATATATATATAATAAATTATTCTATGGTTTTCTCCCATTTGGGTTTCCACGTAAATACTGGTGTACTGTGTATTTGATGTGATGTTGCTTATTATTATATGATCATGATATATTGAATGAAATCATAGATGATACATTGATGATAAATTATTGAACATTGTTGATAAAGTGAAAGAATATAT
>SNQJ01S0025520.1:19938-37110 GCA_010110895.2 Picea sitchensis
TAGTATTCCAACAATTGGTATTGAAGTTGGTTCCTTAAGGAAACCATTTAACCACTGGAAGGTAGATCATGGAGTACAATAGGAATGGAGTACCAATGTTCGATGGTCAAAATGGTCTGGACATGAAATATGGAGCAGAAGAATGAAAAAAAATTTGCAGGCACAGTACAAAGACTACAACCAAGAAGGAATTGAATAAGAAAAACAAAATAGCAATGGATTTCATCATGGAAGGATTACCTGATTCAGTAAAAGACAAAGTGGGAAAATGTTTATCAGCTAAAGAACTCTGGGATAAGCTACATAATATCTATTCTTCTCCCATCACAGAGTCAGAGATAATTTTCTCATCATGTCAGATAGATTCATAAGAAGAAGAGTGCATAATCATCATAAATGAGTTATTTTTATTTAATTGTGACGAGCGCAGACATCTTGAAATTTAATGCCCTTATTTGAATATTGAAAGTGAAAATCCCAATGAAATAGAAGAAAATCCTAATATTGACAAGGAAAATAATCATGAAGAAAAATCGATCAGTACCTTAGATGATCTAAGGAAAAAAATAAAATAAAATAAGTCACTCAAGAAAGAATTGATGAAGCGAAAGGAAAGTGTTCAAATTTTTGAAGAAGCCTAGTAGGTCATCGAGAATTCAAGAGCTCATCCAGAAGAATCTAGAAGGATTGAAGAAATTATCAAAGATCAAAAGTAGTGTTTGGAATCCCAAATAGAAGAACATAAGGAAGAAGCGAAAAATAGAGAGATGATATTGACAGATCATCTCAAGGAAAGAACTAAGGATTTAAATCATCTTGAAGCAGATTTCAGTCAACATGAAAGAAAACTTGAAGAAGAAATTATCTTCTTGAAGATCCAACTTGAAGAAGCAAAGAGAAATGAAGAAGTCGTGAAGTTTCAGATGATGAAGAAAGAAGAAGAGGCTAAGAAGCTTGAAGAAGAAGTTTTCACATTGAGAGTCAAATTCGTCAAGATCATCATGAATATTGAAGAGAAAGAAACATCCACATCATCCATAGAGAATGTTGAAGAGAATCCCTCCAAGTTGCTAGAAAATAAGAATTAAGAAAAGAGTAAGACTTATGCATAAGTACTCAAAGGAAGGAATCATGGTTATCAAGAATCAAAGAAGAATGAGTATAATAGAGATGCATATTCAACGAGACCTAACACATTCAGGCAACAAAGAAGCTTCAACCATAATGAAGGGATCTACAAAAGAGAAGATCATGATTAGCCAAGACAAGAATTCAGAAGGACTACACCACAAAGAAGATCATTTACTCACAGGTATGTAACTTTCTTTTATGTTCATTGTTTTTATTGTACTAACCTTGGACATAAGCTTGTAGATTGCAGGGCTCATGGAAGAAATGTTCAAGCAAGAAATGCTTATGTGTCCCCACATAACATTGAATGTTAGAAATAACATAACTATGGTAACATAGCTCGTGATTGTAGAAGCAAGATCAATACTTCCATGAAAAATAACCTTGATATTATATATAAGAAAGTATGGAAAAGAAAACAAGAAGAACAGGTTAATAAAGACTAGTTCCGAGAGATTTCATTATTTGTAGTTGTACAAGAAAGAAAAGAAGAACAGGTGAATAAAGAAAAGGCACAAGAGATTGTACTTTTAGGGATTGTAGTATGAGATCAATCTACAGTTGGAAAGAAAGAAGTTAGAGTTCATAAAAATGATGAGTCTACAGAAGAAGAGGAAGACTACTTTGCATCAGAGCATGTTTGTTTTTTAGCCATCCGACTTGGAGACTCCCAACAAATATGTATGTTGAACAGAGGGAGTCCATGCAGTAGACACTATAGATCAGAGAACCATATTTTGAGCAGTATGAAGTGTTTGTAGAGACATATTCAGAGAAGTTAGATAGTAGAATTATAGAGTAAGATATTGATCATTTGAGAAGTTGTGTTCCAACATAGGTATAAGTTGGCAGGCATAAGTTTATGATTATATTTCATGTATGTATGTATTCAGGCATGGGATATCTTCAGTATAGGTTGTTTTAGACATGAAAATTTTGATGAGAAGATAGATCAAATCAGTGGAAATATTTGATTCAATATAATAAACAGGAACATGTAATGATCAGTTGTAGCATATTCAGGTGAATCCTTCATGATAATTCAGTGACAGATGGGTTAGCATTGTGGACAGTTGAGTAGCAGGGTCATGAATAGTTTGTGGCATATGGACAAAGATGGATTTGTGAGTTGATTAGAAGTTACATGAAACATGGGTCAAATGCATAACAACATATTTACAATTGGAATTAGTTGGGATTAGTTGGTCATGTAAAGGAAGGAAGTGAAAGGCACAATAGAGAAAGGAAAGAGAAACCACTAGCAGGAGATATATCATCAGAAGGATATTGAACATTATGGTAAAATGAGCATGACAAGTAAATGAATAAATCAAATTTTGAATTATTTTTATATATGTCAGTGAAATTCAAGAGGAAGAACCAATGGAAAATAAGTAGCACTGGAAGAGAGGAAATGACACATATACACGTAGCCCTACATTGATCTACATTTTATAGAAAATTCAAGTCATACCCATAGGGGGAGCTATTAGTTTACCTGTGATTGATTACAACAGGTATAATAAAAAGAGGAGACATATCGACAGGGAGAGTTAACCTTTGGTTAAAGATGAAGAGAAAGAACAGATGCATGAAGACAGGGGGAGCATCCCCAAGGGGAAATACCTTTTCCCATTGATATCAAAGGGGGAGAGATAGAAACATTGATGAGGAGTGATGATCATAGGGGGAGCATGAGCATGAATGTTTCCATGTCTAAGTGTTTCGATCAATGTTGTTGTTTCCATGAATTCCAAAGGAGTAGATTGTTGTTAAGTTGGTTTGGACAGTTGGTTTTCATTGATGTCAACCCTTGGAGAGTGATCTTGGAGATTGATTTCAACCCTTGGATAAGTATGTAATCCCCATAGATGTGGACAATATCGTTGGAAAATTTGTTATCATATATGTGATCGAGATTGATTGTGAGTTAGTTGATGTTAGCATATGTGATGGATACATTTGATGAAGCATACATGAAGCCCTAAAGGTGTGGTTATGGTACCAAAAGTTGAATGAGGTTTATGGACATGAAGGACAATGAAATTTCAGGTAACACTATCATAGATGGATAGTACTCGTCATGTTGTTTTCGGTGATATGTGGAACGCTACGTGGTTCCTCACCATTAGGGAGATATGACCTTGTGAAGTGTGAAGCCTCGAAGAATGGGAAAGAAGCCCCTAGTTGGTTACAAGTCTTGGTCAAAGGGTAAAGTGGTTGTAATACAAAACCCCTAAAATAAGTAAATAGGTTACCCAACATTATTATAAATACTCCTCAAAGAGTCTCTCATTTGAACACACACACTTACAATTGAATATCTATATTGTGAATGTTATGGTCTAGTATTGTGATCTTTTGGCTAGTTTATGACGACATTTTTCTGAGGTAGCAAAGGAATATCGAAGGTGAAAGAATCAGAGTTGCACTAAACATGATTAACCCTAGTTTATGAGGCATCCATGAGTTGCAGGTCAGAAGGGCGTGGATTTATGAAGGATACAGTGGAGAAAAGCATGGATATTCGCGGGTAGTAATAAAAGAAGTCATGGATCTGTGAAAATCTTGTGAAAGGGTGAGAATAGATGTTGGTACCTAGTTGCTAAGGACTGTGGAAGAAGTTACATGTCAATTTATAGTACAACAGGTGAGCTACAAGATCAGAGGTAAGTTTTAACAATTATGGTTATGGTGTTATGGTATATGCATGGTGATGATAGTATGTGATATGATACATCTTGGTGATGTTATGGTACATTGATTAGAATCATTATTGGCTATCTTGGTGTATGGTTTAGTTACATGTTATTGGAATATACTTGAGGCTTATCTTATGGTACATGGCATGATTGAGAGTGATATGGTGTATGGTTGAGACACATTTCATGGTATATGGTATGGTACATGTGTTGATGTACATGGTTGATGTTCATGGTTGGCACATGGTATGGTACATGATATGGTGTTGATGTGCATGTACATGGTTGATGTACATGGTTGGTATACACGGTTGATGGTTGAGGCATATGGTACAAGTTGAGGTGCATGGTTGATGCGCGGTTTGGTATAGGTATTGGTGCATGGTTGATGCATGGTTTGGTAGGTGTTGGTGCATGGTTGATGAACTTGTTGTGGTACAGGTTATGGTACGTGATTGATGCTTGGTATGGTACAGGTTGATAGTTTGGTACATGATTTGGTACATGGCTGAGACACGTATCTTGTGATGGTATGTTGGTGATCTTGGTACATTCTTGGTAAAATCATGTGTTGGTAATGTTGGACATATAGTTGAGAGGTGTCCTTGGTATATGATCCATGTGAGAGGATCTGGTTGAGTATCAATGAAATTGGCAGGTTGGAAAGGTTGATCAGTGACAGGTTGGAAAGGTTAATGTGACAGGTTGACAAGTTATAGGTTGATGGGACAGTGGAAGTGAGAGTGAAACTGAAAGTGATAGTAGAAACCTCAGCGAATCTTACTAATCCTTCACATGCCAACTATAAATGATTCGCGATATTTTTGTAAAAATATTCAAATTTCTAAGGATTTTATATAGTTTTTATAAAATTTTGGCAATTTTTAAGGTAAAATAATTTTATCCTATAGAATCTGGGTGAATCATTTTTAAATAGCGAATCTCGTTTGTGAAAAAACCATGGAAAATTAGCCCATGAGCAAAATTTAGCCCCTAAAATCATCCCTGGGGCCCATTGTTTTTTGTTGTTCTCTGATCAATCTACATTTTTGTTCAAAAATCCTCGTCAGAGTATTCTTCCAGCTTACACTCTGAATACACTACTCTGAAAGCCTTAATCCATTTTTTTCAGACTCCGAACTCAGGACTGCTTCCCACCATCGATCTGGATGTACATCGCTCCAGATCTAATCTCAACAGTCCAAACCTTTAGACACATAAACAAGGTCTTGGTCCGATGAATCTATGGTCATGGCTGATTCTTTATCTTGATCTGACGGTTCTTTTTCCTCCACACTTGCAAAGGAGATTCAACTCTCTATCCACCTGCAAACATGATTCAACAAAGTCTGATTTACTATCAATGTAGGATCATCGATCTCTTCGATGATTGATGATCAAGGTATGATCTATCCTCCTTCCTCGAGTGAGGGTTCTTTTGCAACCAATATTTAAGAGTCCATTGTCATCCTGTCACAAACAATTTGTCATCAATGACACTATCAAGTAATTAGTCAAAAAAACTCCCCTTGCACTGTTGACATCAATGACACAAACTGTCCAACATGTACAACTTACAAATTTCTAGGGCTTATATAATGTAGTGTGAATCTAATCTTTTACAATGAATTTGTCTAAACCAAAGAACAATTTATATTTGTGTTCATTGTTGATTTAAACATTTCTTCATTTAAATACAATCTCCTCCCATTTAATAACATTTTGAATTCATGAATTTTTTGCACTTATAATCGATAGGTTATTAATTTATGTGAATGTAAATTGAAGAGAAACAAAATAATTGGAATGTCATGAATATTTTGTATGATAGACAAGAGTGAATGTCCAATTTTAACACTATTTCAAAATCTATTAATTCATCATTGCAAGAGAGTAATTGATTCGACTTAATAATAATAATAAAGATAAATGCTTTCATTATTAATTTGCATGCCTTTAAAAATTTTAAACTAAAAAAAGGGAGTACTCAATTTTACTTTGTTGTTGCTATGCATGATTTCATTATTAATTTGCACAACTCAATTTTACTCGATAAAATACATTATCATATCACCCTCGCGTATATTTCTTACCAAGTATACCTTGTTTCGCCACCTAAAGTTGCTCCAATATGAGATCGGCTTTAATTGTGTTTTTCGACTGTTAATAGGGTTCATATAGACATAGGATCTCGGATTTTAAGGAGCAGGTGAACCCTTTGTTTCATCTTAGATTTGGTGAGAACTATGGCCATAGGATATTTAGGCGTCACTACCACTCGACCTTTCAAAACCATACACCTAGCCCATCCTGAGGGAGAACATAGGTATGAGCACCAAGCTCGATTCTAATGGTGATTTAACTGTTGTGGTTTCCTATTGGAACTGGAGCTCAAAATTTATGGAGTAGTTATTGCCTAAGCCTTGGATCGCCTACTATGGTCGTCAAATCCCTCCTTGTCGTTACCTCACACTCTCTATAACCCTCCACTTGGTGCTTCTTATACTGACATTCCTCCTCCTTAACTTCTTCTCTGCCCCTCTATGTACTCTACTTGTTTGGATTCATAACTACTTTCCTACAAACTTGACAGTATTGGTGTCTTCTTGACTCTTTCACAAGTTTTTATGACTTGAAACCTGCTCCCCTTTACTATCTGCGTAAGGTGGCCTCTATTGGAGAGACCTTCCAACACTTTCCAGTGGAGGCTGAGGTCAGCACACTAATGAGTGCGGCTGACGAAGCCCTGTGGAAGAGTGTTGGTCTCTTCACACCATTGGATGCTCCATTTGTTTCTACGTCTTCCCACCTTACCATAACTCCAAAGGTGGAAGAAATCTTAGGTCCCCTGCTATCTGTATCACCTTGCCTGCCCTTCACTGTAACTCTTCTGACTTATTCTCCACTACCTGGACTGGTATCCTCCCTTGGATGCGTTGATAAATGACATAGAAAAGGTCTGGAAGAGCGAGCATGTATTTCTCAGTCATGGTTACTCAAGCCTTCGGGCACCAATAGACTGTGGAAGCCTAACAAGAGAAAATGACGCCTGATCATGGGATCGGATGTGGGCTTATAGGAAAACATATGACTCTCCATATGTGGACTTGTGTGAATCTTTACTTATCACGCTCTTATCTTTGATTCCTTACTGGAATGGCTTGTATACAACTGGTTACCAATTCTAGGATATGTGTTAGAGATTATTTCCCTATCTTTTGGTTGGTTCAGTTTTATTTTTAACACGCCAGAGGACTCACAGCTAATTCTTGATACTTTTTGGACCATTGGTAGTGGCAGTATCATGCTTAAAAGGTGGCGGGTTTCTTTTAACCCTTCAATGGACTCCTTCTGATTTTGACATGTATGGGTTCTTCTACTCGGACTCCCCTTACAATACTAGACCGATAAGTCGCTGGAGGCCATCAGTAACGAACTGGGGCACTTCATTTGTATTGACCCAAAAATATTAAAGATCTCTAACTCTAATAGAAGAATGGTGAGGATTATGGTCGAGATGGACATACATGTTGGGCTACCGGATATCTTAGAAATTTTTTGGCATGGATGCTCAGTGACATAGCGACTGGACTACCTTGGTATTCCTTTTCGTTGTTCATCATGTCATCAAACATGACATATTTGGTGTGACTGCACAGGATCCCCTGAAGATGAGGAATATGAAGGATCTTACCTTCGCAAGCTACCTAGGGATGATTCTTCGGGGGTGGACTCCTATACTTCGGGCTTTGAAGGCACTATGGATGAGGAGACTGAGGACCTGATGGATACTATTGATCTACAGACGATTCCTCCTTCCATTCTCATGGGTAAGCTAAAATAGGTATGTCCTACTCTTTATTTTACTCTCACTTCTTAGGAAAGAAACCACTTAGATACTACTTATTTTCTGAGACTAGACCCCCAACAAATTGTTATTCCCACTGCGAGTATCTCTCCCACTTATTCACCATCTGTGGTTGTAGAGCCCAATAATTCTTGTTATCCTACTCCATTGTTGTCACCGATCATTGAAAATTCGTTTTCCCCCCCCCGCCACATATCACTGGTGGGGTCCCCTTAGATTCTTCTCTGAATCTGCCCTCCAAACAGGTTAACCTTCCTCCTATACCTCATTCTTTGATTAACAACAATACAGTTGGGACTACATATTTGTTCTCCTCCCTTCCAGAATGGGGTTTTGACAGTATTGGGTTATCTTCTGCAGTCCCTCCTTCAGTGGAATTGCATCTTCTGGTCCCTCTATCTACCTATTTAGGTAAATCTACCATTAATGAATTACAAGATTTACCATCTTCTTCCTGTTGTGGTCTATCTACAGACCCTACTAAAAAGGATTTATCCTCATCTCGTGGATTAGGACGCGAGACCCGGCCTATAAAAACCCACAGTGCTCGTAGGAAATCCTGCTCTTTTGTTACTCTATCTAATGTTTGACGTGCTGAATTGACTGACCTTGGGGCGCTTAGAGGCATTAAATCCCTTGCCAGGTCATGTCCATGATACTCTTTTCCCTAAACATGCATGGGGTTGGAGGCACCCTAAAAAAGGCCTCTCTCTGATGACTGATTGATAACATTCATCCAAGAATTATATTTCTCTAGGAAACCCTAGTGGACGAACAACGTTCACATGCATTTATCAATGGACTAAAGCCACAATGGTTTGTTAGTGCAGTAAATTTGGTGGGAACTTCGAGTGTTTCTTGTGGCTTGGGATCCTGTATTTTTCGATCTAAATCCATTCTTTTTCTATGTTGGCATCTTATTGACAGGAACCTGTTGCGCCAACAAACGAAAGGTCAACCTTCTCAATGTTTATGGACCTTGTTTTGATAAACTTTCTTTATGGTCAAAGGTATCGGCATCCGGTCTTCTAGAAAAACCTAATCTCATACTTGCGGGGGATTTCAACTTCACCTTATCTTCTTCTGAGATTTGGGGAACGAATTCCTCCTTGGACGCAGCGGCCTCACAGTTCAGTGATATTTTCCATCAACACAATTTGGTCAACCTCTTACCGGTAGAGGCGGTTCCCACTTGGAGAAATGGCAGGTCTGGTACAATGAGTATTTCAAAACGCCTTGATCTCTTCTTCTTATCAGATTCACTTCTTCAACATGATGACAGATATATAACTTGGGTAACATATCCTTGCATCTCAGATCATGCTCCCATTATTCTACAGTTGGATTCTTACTCTCATCGCTCCTCTTACCCTTTTAAGTTAATCCCATTTGGTTGGGGAATATTGTTTTTGAGTTACTGGTCTCCGATGTATAGACTGACCAATCCTTTAAAAACGAGTTAGATGTACAGAGACGTTTAGTTGGAAAATTAAAAGTTTTAAAATCAAAAGTGAAATGTTGGTCCCGTCAACAGATATCAAAGACTTTTGAAAGACTATCATAGCTTGAACATAACATACAATTTATGATCTTAGAAATCTCTAAGAGAAAGGAAATTGATCTTATAAGTATGCAACAACATTTAAAACTCCTTGAGATAGAACAAAATAATCTACTACTAATTGAGGAAGCGCATTGGCGTAAAAAAAGTAGAGCCACATGGATCAGCTGTGGAGACGGGAATACAAAGTTTTTTCACAAATTTGCGAGTCACAGAAGGAATCACAAGCATATTTGGGAACTACAGTCGGATGGAGCTGTCCCTATCACTGGACAAGAAAATCTACTAGATGTTGCGTTCAAACATTTCAAAAATGCCTACTGAGATAAAAGGTCTTACTAACATTGTTGATCAAGTATCCATTACGGGACTATTTCCAAAGATCATTAGTGATCGTGAGGCAGAACTTATTTTTTCTCCTTGCACAAAAGAAGATATTTGGAAGGTGCTCAACACCTTTAAGAAGGATAAAAGTCTCGGCCCAGATGACTAGACAATCGAATTCTATCTCCATTTTTTTTATCTGATTAGTGATGACCTTTGGGAACTGATTGAAAATTCTAGACTCAAAGGAACGGTTTATGGGGCTCTAAACTCCACTTTTTTTACTATGATTCCAAAATCAAACAATCCCAACTCCTTTAGTGACTTTAGGCCTATTGAATTGTGTAATATTTGTTATAATCTTATTACAAAACTTCTGGCTGATAGGATTGAACCATTCATGACTCGCCTTATCTCAGAGGAACAACTGGGCTTCATCAAAGGTCGACAGATACTGGATGTTATTGGATCAGCACAAGAGGTACTACATAGCATAAAACAAAATAAATTAAAATCTTTGATCTTAAAGACTGATCTTAAAAAAGATTTTGATTGTATCAATTGGGACTATCTCAGATTGATTCTATTGCAATTTGGTTTCGACTTACCATTAACAAATTCGATCTTGGGGTGTGTGTCTAGTGCGACTATTTCTGTTATGGTTAATGGAGAAGCCGCATCCTTCTTTTCAAATGAAAGAGGCATGAAACATGGATGTCCTCTCTCCCCACTCTTATTTATTTTGGCCTTGGAAGGTTTGAGTATTCTTCTCAAGTCGCGTCAGCGTGATGGGATTATCACTGGCATTAAAGTATCAAGAATGGTAAGAGTCCTGCATTTATTCTTTGTGGATGATATCATCATAGCCACAAAAGAGGACCCAAGATAATGGAAGGAAACCAAATCGATCATGAACCTCTTCTGTCGAGCTTCAGTATTACAGATTAATGAGTCAAAATCCACTTTTCACTACTCTGGACTACTGGCGGCAGACATTGAGACTTTTAAATTAATCTTTCTATTTGGATACCATGTGATCTCACTTGGTTATTTCCTTAAGTCAGATTGTTACAAAGAAACTGATTGGAACTGGTTTCTTATAAAATTTGAAAAACGCATTGCACACTAGTGCAATCACTGGCTCACTCTAGGGGGAAGATTCATTCTTTTAAAATCGGTGCTGGAAGGCTAGGCAGTCTGTTGGATGGCTCTTTCCACCATTCCTCACTCCATATTGAATAATATTATATAAATGATGTTTTCTTTTCTTTGGACAGGCAACAACAATAATCATTCTCTTCATCACTGTCAATGGGATATTATCGCAAAGCCAAAAGTGGTAGGTGGTTGGGGACTTCCCAATCTTCCTCATTTCAAACAAGCCTTGGCTACAAAAACTCTTTGGTGAGTCTTGACTCAGGATGGTATTTGGAATCATATTATATACGGGAAATATATTACTCCTTTATCACTTGATAGTTGGCTCAGACTCCCAGTTTTTTTCCGTAGTAGCGCCTCTCTGATATGGATATCTCTATTAAAAAATATTCCTTATATTCATCACTGGATTTGTTGGAAACCCGACTCGGGACATTCTATCCATATAGGTAGGGACGCTATATTGGGCCTTGGGTCCACTTCTTTTCTCTCATATGGTTTACTGAATTATCTTCGATATATCAAAGTTTTCTTCCTTTTTCAATCCCGACACACCTCTGATTACGGGTTTTCTTGAACAAATTGGAAATTAGCTATGATTTGGGTCTCACGAGGGAACTTGCTCTGGAATGGAAGTCTTATTTCTCGAAGCTACTTGGAGCATGGATTCGACTTCACTTAGTGGAATACACTCTTCACTGGATTGGTGGGGACCAATCTAGTCTATTGACTGTTAAGAATGTTTACAATGCTATTTCATCCACAATCTGGATACAAAGATGCATAGGATGGAGGAGAAACTTTTGGCACTGGTCTCTTCCATTAAAATTAAAAAATTTCATATGGCTAGCTGCAAATGACAATATCTTGACCTCGACATTCTACTTCGTCGAGACTGGGAAGGACCCAATATGTGCATTATTTGTCGCAACAATTCAGAAACTATCTCCCACATCTTTTTGGACTGTCCTTTCACCAAAATGGTTTGGCACAAGATTACACTAGTCCTAAATCTCCAAAATATGTGGACGGGCACAACCTTACATGATTGCTTGGAAAATTGGGCATTGATGGACTTCACTCTTCCACATCTCCCAGCTATAGTCTATTGGTTTATTTGGCTTACTCGCAATAGGGCGATATTTGAAAATACATCTATCTCCATTAATACTGTTTTTTTTAGAATATTGGGCGAGCTTAAAATTGAAAAACAAACGAGGAACTTTGCCCCTCGATTTATTTAGCCTTTTCTTCAGATGAATGAAAATAATGCATGGTTTGACAGAGCATCTCAAAATATTGGCCTACAATGCGAGGAGGGTGAGTTGATTCTTCATTCTGATGGCACTAAGATCACTTGGACCTTCAACTGTGGAGAAGGATCTAATACAAAGGCAGAACTACTCGGTGTCTGGGTCACCCTTTTTTTGGCTTCCCATCATAATATTATGGATCTTCATGTGAGGGGGGACTCCAAGATCATTATTGACTGGTTAAATAAAAAGAGACAACTTCAAGTTACTGCGTTGGAATGTTGGAAAGATAGGATCACTGAGCTCACTCAAGCTTTCTCTCAGATCAGTTTTTCACATATATACAGAGAATTAAATGTGGAGGCGGATATCCTGTCAAAAAATGCTTTATCAAAACAAATTGGCACATTGACGTATCAACATTGGACATATGGACTTAGGATTCCTCCTCAATGTATCATCCTCTTTTAGTTTTGATTTTTGCATGATCTTGTATATATTTTGTATCATCCTATATTTGAAGGTTTAGAACCCTTTTGTCGTCTTAATAGATCATAGATGATATGATTTGATAGGTTATATCTATCTCCATATTATATGGATTCAACATCTATTATAAGGAACTCTATATTGGAACAATTCTGATATGTATGAGATTAATATTTATCCTTTTTGTAAGGGCGCAGATATGTATCTTTTTGGTTTAAAAAAAAAAACAAATATAATACAAGTGGAAATTTTATTTTGGAAAAAAAAAACTCAAATTTACTTTGTTGTTGTTACGCATGTTTTTATTATTAATTTGCACAACTTTCAGTGCCTGAGAATTTTTACACTTAGTTTAATAATTATTTTTTTCAAAACTAGTGTACTGAATCAATTAGTATGCATGCTTTCACTATTAATTTGTAAAATCAAGCGATTACTTTCATTATTAAACAATGCAAGGGAGTACTTGATTTTACTTTTTTGTTGTTGTTATGTATGCTTTCTTGCACAACTTTCACTCCATGGAAATTTTTACACTTAGTTTAATAAAAAAAAAATTCAAAATTAGTGTATTAAATCACTATAGATGGTTCTTTATCTTTTTTTAAAAAGAAATTCCTATGAAACTTTTGGTCACTTTCCTATTCAAAGGAGAGTACTCAATTTAAAGCGGGTAACATAAGTTTAGTGCATCTTACTTTTTGGGAATCAAATTATGAACCTACACATTGCACCATACTATTGGCAACATCTTGGTAACAATAGTAGTAATCGATTGAGGTAACTTTGAGGCTAAAAAAATGTTTGAAAACATCTCATCCCACCTTCAAACACTTAAGTGAGAGTGAGATTGCTAGAACCTTGCCAACCCCTATTCAATCCATGAGGGAAAAACATATCTTAAATTGGATTTGAGTGGTAAAGATAACAACTTCTCCTCTTAACGAGCCAAGATAAAACCAATTGACATTTGTACTTTACTTTTATAACAATATAATTATTTAATCTCTAAAATTTTAAATATAAAAAAGCTACAAATAAAAAAATCATAATTATAAAAACTTTATTGCACCTAGAGGTGCTCTATAGCCAAGTAGGATAGATATGTTGTCATGCCAATATATGATGGTGACATTGACTTGTTGCTCATAACTTAAAAAAAAAAAACTACATGTCAGCTGCATTACAAGTATATTTTGAATCTATTGTTGATCTCTCTATCAAAGTTTTGCATAACCTAGATCCATCTTAACTACTTGCTCTAAATTCAATATATTGGTGATCTCTCTCTATCAAACTTTTTGCATAGCAATACCAGTTCTAGAATTAATGAGAAATGTCAAATAATATTTTACTAGCAAAATGGATGGACTTATGATGATGAGATCGATGGCCATGGTCAATGAAGAAGTATGTATACTTAACTCAAGTATATATATGAGTTATATGTGGATGCGAGGGACATGGTAGAGGATCATATTTTAGAGTTTGAAATTCCCTCAACCAATGGCCACAAATATCTATGCATAGAATGCAACACCCACCAAGGGGACCTCATCTGCATGTTGGCCAAATTGTGTCTGCATTGTTACCTCCCTATAAAGTATGCACCCACTACACTTTCACATGATTATACTAGCATAAATCCATGTTAACTTTATATCTATGAACATTGAGAGAGATCGAATCCCTTAAGGTGAAAACCTTTTTTAGAGTGCAAAAATTGAGTAAAGGTTTGCACCTTGAAGGATTTGATCCCTCTTAGCACTTGATATATCTAGACTTAAGATGGATCTAGGTTAGTTAATAAATATATGAATACCCTCAATGACCTAGTTATCTAGGAAATATTATGTGCAAAAGGTTTTGAAAGTGGATTACTAATATGAACGTGTTTATATCTATGAGCAATTTAATCTTGTAGTAATTTTTTTAGTTTTAGAATTTGACAACACAAAAAGTTAAAGTTCTTATTGATTTGAAACTCTGACCTATTTTTCGATGATCTTTGTGGACTTAGAATTAAGCATAACCTTATGAGCATTGTTCCACCATACATGAAACTTAGTTTATAGTAGAATTCTAATCAGGCTTGAAATTCCTATTGAAACCTTATTAGATTTGTGTCTAAAAAAATGTGTTATTTTATTACAAGATTAGTCTACTCCTTATGTTTATGGAATTGATATACATCCCAATTTAATAAATATGACTTTGATTTAGTCGAAGTGAAGATAATATTTTGGAATGTAACATGAAATTGTGTGGTATTTATTTTATGATATATATATATATATGGATTTACATTTAATGTTGTATGGTGATGTTGCATTACCGAGTCTATAGTTTCTTAACCATATGAATAGATTTCATAGACTTGTAGAGGTTTGATATGTATTATACACAAGATCATTGCCACACAACAACACAAACCATACAACTTTAACATTGATCAAACACAACTTCAAAGCTACACCTCACAATAACCCTCTTCACCATTTATGTTGAATCGGCGCATTCAATCACCATCTAAAATCATATGTAATTGATTGGGGTGAAAAGAATTAAATAATATGTTATAAGATAAAGTTAGTTTCTTTCGTTGGGTTTCTTGTAAAATCACCAAGTTTCTTTCGTTGGGTTTCTTGTAAAATCACCATTGATGTTGAATAGAAGCATTCAATCACCATCTAAAAGCGTATGTAATTGATTGGGGTGAAAAGAAGTAAATAATATGTGCTCTATAACATGATAGTGTGCTATACATAAAAACATGTATAAGTTCTTTATATTAAAGAAATATAAGTTTGGGGTGTTGGAATTTGAAGAACTAGTTAGGCCCAAGTTGATAGAGTTATGGTTTCTATGTTGTCCAAAGTTATACATGTTACTTGCAAACAATTATTTTATTTAGTTTGGATTCCTTCTTTTATACTTTATACATTTTAGTTATATTTTATATACTTTATACATTTTAGTTATATTCTATATTTTCATTTTAGTTATATTTTATATAGTAATGTAACTTTATAAACTAAAATACATGAAAAATACAATTATTTTATAAAATAGTTATCTTACAAGGTTTTGCAATTACTCATGAACTTATTCAAACAAGGGAACATATAAAATAGTTACTTCCACAATGTTCTACAATCACTCATGAACTTGTTCAAACAAGGGAACATACAAAATAGTTACCTCTACAAGGTTTTACAATCACTCATGAACTTGTTCAAACAAGTTAACATACATACAAAGTATGCACACTTGTATCCTCATGAACTTGTTCAAACAAGGAAACATGCATACCTAATACACGTGTGTCCTTTCTACATATTGTAGCATTGAACATTCATTGACTTCCTTTTGTCATTTTCCTCAGTAATGCTTCACTTCGCATATGTTAAAGATGGATATTCATAGAGGGGTCCATGATGAAATATATAAAGCAACATACATTGAACTAGTGGAACCATTGCCAATGAGGATTGGTGATTATTACCAAAATTACCTCCAAATGGAAGATGAATGCATCGATACCCTTACAAATATTATGCTCTTATTTGGGTTGGGTGTTTTCCTTAGACCAACTTCATATATATGCTTTCACTAGTTGTTGACAAAATATGCTCACTGTATTCCTATACATTAGCATCTTTGTATACTATGTAATGATGGACTAGATTCATGTTAGCACTTTATCCTCAAATGTCCAATGTACTATGAGATTCAAGGCATGCGATGCAATTTTTTCAGGAAATCACATGACTCATTTTCATCTCGTATTCAATGCAAATATCCTAAATACGTTGTTTTGTTTCTCAAAGATATAGTTCAATACAAAAATAACCTCTTAAAAGAATGTTTCATAAATAAATTCCACATGCAATTCATAAATTAATCTTTTTAACTAACTTTGAAAATATAAAAACATACACAAACCCATTATTTTAATCAACAATCTTATTTCATCTATTTCATCAAAATAACAACATTAACATAACAACATAACACCATGATAAAAAAAATTGATAGCTATTTTAGATTCATCAACTTTATATGTTATGTGTTAAATGAAGTTTAAATAGTCATTTTAATAATTACTTACTTTTGATTTCTTAGTTTTTTATTATTCAATTCCTATATAATTATGTTTCAATATGGTAAATCATTTTATTCGCATTAACCTATTTTGATTTGGAATGAACATCAATGCATAACTTATATGGGATGACCATGGTGTCTAAGACTAAGGCATATTTTGATTGGAAATGAACATCAATGTATCACTTATATGGAATGACCATGGTGTCTCAAGACTCATTATATGGAATGACCATGGTGTCTCAAGACTAAGGCATGACATGGTATTCTTTAAATCGTTCTCTTGATGCATACAATTGAATTAATGTAGTAACACTAAATGACAAGGTTAGGATGAATTCATCATGTATAACATCACCCCGCATTAATGGAATTGAGCCACTAAATAAGCTTTTAGCAATCACCAAAGACTTTCTTATTATGTAATAAGATTTTCTAATAGTAAGACAACTAAGCACTAAGACTTTAGTATAATAAGACAGCTCAATACTAAAACTTTTTTAATAAGACAACTCAACACTAAGACTTTATTATTTTAATAAAACAACTCAGTATAAAGAAATTTTGTTAATAAGACAA
>SNQJ01S0025520.1:37120-50923 GCA_010110895.2 Picea sitchensis
GTAGAGGTTTGATATGTATTATACACAAGATCATTGCCACACAACAACACAAACCATACAACTTTAACATTGATCAAACACAACTTCAAAGCTACACCTCACAATAACCCTCTTCACCATTTATGTTGAATCGGCGCATTCAATCACCATCTAAAATCATATGTAATTGATTGGGGTGAAAAGAATTAAATAATATGTTATAAGATAAAGTTAGTTTCTTTCGTTGGGTTTCTTGTAAAATCACCAAGTTTCTTTCGTTGGGTTTCTTGTAAAATCACCATTGATGTTGAATAGAAGCATTCAATCACCATCTAAAAGCGTATGTAATTGATTGGGGTGAAAAGAAGTAAATAATATGTGCTCTATAACATGATAGTGTGCTATACATAAAAACATGTATAAGTTCTTTATATTAAAGAAATATAAGTTTGGGGTGTTGGAATTTGAAGAACTAGTTAGGCCCAAGTTGATAGAGTTATGGTTTCTATGTTGTCCAAAGTTATACATGTTACTTGCAAACAATTATTTTATTTAGTTTGGATTCCTTCTTTTATACTTTATACATTTTAGTTATATTTTATATACTTTATACATTTTAGTTATATTCTATATTTTCATTTTAGTTATATTTTATATAGTAATGTAACTTTATAAACTAAAATACATGAAAAATACAATTATTTTATAAAATAGTTATCTTACAAGGTTTTGCAATTACTCATGAACTTATTCAAACAAGGGAACATATAAAATAGTTACTTCCACAATGTTCTACAATCACTCATGAACTTGTTCAAACAAGGGAACATACAAAATAGTTACCTCTACAAGGTTTTACAATCACTCATGAACTTGTTCAAACAAGTTAACATACATACAAAGTATGCACACTTGTATCCTCATGAACTTGTTCAAACAAGGAAACATGCATACCTAATACACGTGTGTCCTTTCTACATATTGTAGCATTGAACATTCATTGACTTCCTTTTGTCATTTTCCTCAGTAATGCTTCACTTCGCATATGTTAAAGATGGATATTCATAGAGGGGTCCATGATGAAATATATAAAGCAACATACATTGAACTAGTGGAACCATTGCCAATGAGGATTGGTGATTATTACCAAAATTACCTCCAAATGGAAGATGAATGCATCGATACCCTTACAAATATTATGCTCTTATTTGGGTTGGGTGTTTTCCTTAGACCAACTTCATATATATGCTTTCACTAGTTGTTGACAAAATATGCTCACTGTATTCCTATACATTAGCATCTTTGTATACTATGTAATGATGGACTAGATTCATGTTAGCACTTTATCCTCAAATGTCCAATGTACTATGAGATTCAAGGCATGCGATGCAATTTTTTCAGGAAATCACATGACTCATTTTCATCTCGTATTCAATGCAAATATCCTAAATACGTTGTTTTGTTTCTCAAAGATATAGTTCAATACAAAAATAACCTCTTAAAAGAATGTTTCATAAATAAATTCCACATGCAATTCATAAATTAATCTTTTTAACTAACTTTGAAAATATAAAAACATACACAAACCCATTATTTTAATCAACAATCTTATTTCATCTATTTCATCAAAATAACAACATTAACATAACAACATAACACCATGATAAAAAAAATTGATAGCTATTTTAGATTCATCAACTTTATATGTTATGTGTTAAATGAAGTTTAAATAGTCATTTTAATAATTACTTACTTTTGATTTCTTAGTTTTTTATTATTCAATTCCTATATAATTATGTTTCAATATGGTAAATCATTTTATTCGCATTAACCTATTTTGATTTGGAATGAACATCAATGCATAACTTATATGGGATGACCATGGTGTCTAAGACTAAGGCATATTTTGATTGGAAATGAACATCAATGTATCACTTATATGGAATGACCATGGTGTCTCAAGACTCATTATATGGAATGACCATGGTGTCTCAAGACTAAGGCATGACATGGTATTCTTTAAATCGTTCTCTTGATGCATACAATTGAATTAATGTAGTAACACTAAATGACAAGGTTAGGATGAATTCATCATGTATAACATCACCCCGCATTAATGGAATTGAGCCACTAAATAAGCTTTTAGCAATCACCAAAGACTTTCTTATTATGTAATAAGATTTTCTAATAGTAAGACAACTAAGCACTAAGACTTTAGTATAATAAGACAGCTCAATACTAAAACTTTTTTAATAAGACAACTCAACACTAAGACTTTATTATTTTAATAAAACAACTCAGTATAAAGAAATTTTGTTAATAAGACAAAGCACTGAGACTTTATTATTATGAGCACTAGCACTAAGACTTTATTATTATGAGCACTAGTACTAAGACTTTATTGTTTTAATAAAACAACTCAGTATAAAGAATTTATGTTAATAAGACAACTGAGCACTGAGACTTTATTATTATGAGCACTAAGACTTTATTATTATTATAATAAAACAACTCAGGACGAGATTATTGTGTACTTCACTGGTGATGGTGGTTAATAGGTTTGCAAATATCATCCATCTCTTCCAAAAATCTTGATTGGAATATTAAATATTTTATTTTTTAATTAAAAAAATATGAAGAAAAAATAATAATTTTTTTGTTTGCTAGTTTGTTTGTGATTTGTTGGATTAGCCTATGGTTTAAGAAATCACGATTTATGAGTTTCTAAGCCCTCAAAATCATCTTGGTGTCTCCTCCCAACTAAACAAATTTTGAACTTATGTGGCCTTACAAAAGGAGTTCTATTGAAACCAATCACACCTAGGAGTCTCTAGGCCCCCAAAATCATCTATGTATCTCCTCTAGGCTAACCTGTAGAAATTTAATGACAAAATTGGCAAGAAAATAATAATGTCATACACTTAGAAACCTAGCGATAATTGTCTTCTATGAACTCCGAAATATCTAAACCCACATTAAAAAATTACCATAAGTAGAAATACACATTGCTAAGCAATTTTGCAGCAGAATAAACATAATGAACAACCACCATTCAACTCAGAAAAACTTAGAAATTTAGGCAATGCTAGGAAAAAACCCAATGTGGAGAAACCCAATGAGAGAGAGAGAGAGAGAGAGAGAGAGAGAGAGATTTTATTAGCTTCAGGGAAGATATATCAACAACATTGATACATTTATAACCAAGAGAAATAACTTATAGCACCCAACAGTCCCAAATTTATGCCTCCATTTCCGTGCCCAAAAAATCCGTATTGTTCTACAAATTTACCCTCTTACAACACCTCGAAATATGTGCCAAATAACTGTTGTGTGGACAACAACAAAACTTCCCTCTTCACCAACAAAAAACACTGGGAAGGATGCCTCGATTTTCATGCAACAAGCTACCTCAAAATTCGTGCCCTCCCAACCTATTGTACGGACTGTACGGATCTCTACAATACAACCTCTCTAACGACAGAATGTTATAGCACACTCACACAGAAAAATCCCTTAGGATTTGTGCCCAATCTCTCTTGGGAAATGCAGCCTCCTTGTTGCCCTCTTTCCTCTCTCAAGCTCTTCTCAGAAATATCTCTCAAACTCTTCCTCAATGTGTCTTTCACACTACCCAATGCATTCTCTTATAATTTGAAAGTGACCCTTCAACTTCTCCAACCCTAGATCTAATGGCCAAGATCTAATCTTTCCTTTACAAGATCAAAGGTCATGATTTATTCCCTCCAAAATAAATCACTTTAAAATCAGTAAAAGTACAATTTTTCTTTATAACATAAGTGCACTTTATGAAATAAAAGTCACTTTAATATTAGAAGGTACACTTCATTAAAAGTCCTTTTAATAAAAGAACCACTTTATCACAACTTTATAAAAACCCATTACAAGAACCACTTTATCACAACTTTATAAAAACCCATTACAAAGTCAAGTGTCTAGTAGTGTAGGTACAAGGTTACTTCCACATACAAGACAAACATGCGGAGTGCCTTCCGAGATAAAAAGCTAACACTCCCTCTTAGTGAGGGATGTACTCGCTGCCATCACTATCATCTGGTCCCATCACATTGTTCTCAGTAGGAGCTCCCTCTAAACCTGGAGCCATCCTCAACGCCTGCACAAAACTCAAACTAGAAGACATCCTTATGACAACCACTTTGAACCCTGAGCTCATAGGAGAATCCACTCCACCCTGAGCATCAGTTCGATCACACTAGCTAAGTCTGTCGTCAGTGCTCAGAAGAGACTCCCTCTCTTCCCTCGGAATGTAATACTGAATCCTTGGGCCCACCGCAGTCTTAAGAGCCTCCTACTCCTCATTCGAGGTTGAATCATAACTTGAAGGTTGTCCTTGCAACATGTACAACATGTCCACCTGATCACCAATTAGTTGTGGTTCCACTGGGTCTACTCCCTCCTGGTAGATAAATACATGTTCCCTCTTGAACAATGTATAATATCCATCATTCTCCAAGGCTGAGACTGAGAGCAAGTTAACCCTCAACCCTGGAAAAAATAGAACTCCATGAAGCTCCAGGAATCCTCCATACTCGAGTTGAAATCCAACCCTTCCAAATCCACATACATCTCGCGCCATACCTCCTTCACTCTCTACCAGTCGATCACGACCTGTCTCTGTGATAATAAGGAATACTCGCCAGATTCTCGTTATGTGAAAGAGGCTCCTCTGTCAACAATCCATTTGAAATCACCCTCAATCCCTCCTCTACCGACACTGGATACTAGAGTAACCAAAGAAAATTCCTTGTCATACATGGAAGAAAATTCCTCCATGGTTGTTGTAGCAGTTGTCTCAGGCCCCTCCAGTTCCTTCCTCTTCTTCTTCTTCTTCTCATGACACTGAGAAACAAGGTGCTCCAATTGGTTACAACAATAACATCTGACTTTACTCAAGTCCCTCCCAGAATTTCCTTTGTTCTTGCTCTTTGCAGCAAGAGAAACATTCTCCTCAGCTCTGTCTTCCTTCTGTCCACTACTATGAGATCCTTCCTGGATCTCCTCCTGAGTCAAATCATCCCGCAGTCTTCTCCAATATGGAAGATGTTCATGAGCCACCAGACACTTCACGAAGACTTCCCATTCCTTGGTGAAACCTTTGAAGGCTATCCTCACCAACTCTGAATCCAATATGACCTCCCCAACTGCAGCCAACTCATCTTCCATTTGAGCTACCCAGGTAAGATAAGAAGACACACTCTCCCCCTTACCCATCTTGGTATCATGCAGCTTATCCTTCAAGGCCATCTTCGGGTTTTCATTCTTCGCCTCAAATAAATTCTTAAGTGCATCCCACATCTCTTGGGATGTCTTCTTCTCAGCCAAGTGTGGAATAAGGTGGTCCTTTACCCCATCCAGAATAATCCTCTGAGGTTTGGCCTCCTTGACCTCATGCAAATTCAAAGCAACGGGATCTGTTGTGGGAGTCACAACAACATAACTAACACAGTTCCAAATCTTGTTCTCCTTGAGAATAACCGACATCCTCACTTTCCATTGCAAATAGTTGGAAATATCATCCAACCGGTCCTCATACATGATGCAAACAACCATCTCCCTATCAATAGTTCAATGGAAAACAAACAACAGACTTCCCCCCTTCAAATCTTGCCAAAAAATAAAACTACTCATTGTACCTCAGAGCCCAACCTCTGATACCATCTAGAAATTTAATGACAAAATCAACAAGAAAATAATTATGTCATACACTTAGCAAACTACATATAATTGTCTTCTATGAACTCTGAAATGTCTAAACCCACATTCATAAATTACCATAAGCATAAATACACATTGCTAAGCAATTTTGCAGTGGAATAAACACAAGGAACACCCACCATTCAACTCAGAAAAACTTAGAAATTTAGGCAATGCCAGGGAAAACCCCAATGTGGGGAAACCCAATGAGAGAGAGAGATTTTATTAGCTTCAGGAAAGATATATCAACAACAACAATACATTTACAGCCAAGAGAAATAACTTACAACACCCAACAGTCCCAAATTTTTGCCTTGATTTTCATGCCCAAAAAATTCGGCCTACTGTATGGATTTGTCCTCTTACATCACCTCAAAATGTTTTCCAAATAACTATTGTATGGACATCAACATAACTGCCCTCTTCACCAATAGAAAACATTGGAAAAACTACCTCGATTTATGTGCAACAAGTTGCCTCGAAATTCATGCCCTCCCAACCTGTTGTACGAACTATACGGATCCAGACAGTACGACCTCTCTAACAACAGAAAGTTACAACACACTCACACAAAAAATTCCCTTGGGATTTGTCCCCAATCTCTCTTGGGAAATGCGCCCTCCTTGCTGCCCTCTTTCCTCTCTCAAGCTCTTCCTCAATGTGTCTTGTACACTACCCAATGCATTCTCTTATAATCTGAAAGTGACCCTTCACCTTCTCCAACCCTAGATCCAAGGGCCAAGATCTAATCTTGCCTTTACAAGATCAAGGGTCATGATTCACTTCCTCCAAAAAAATCACTTTAAAATATTAAAGTACATTTTCATTTTATAACATAAGTGCGCTTTATGAAATAAAGTCACTTTAATATTAAAAGGTACACTTCATTAAAAAGTCACTTTAATAAAAGAAACACTTTATCACACCTTTATAGGTACAAGGTTACTTATAAATCTGCATATTCTGAAGGTAAGATCTCTGGAATAAAGATATCCAGGACCATCAACATCCTTCACCTCCTCTTTGCCGATGACGTCCTCATACTTTCCAAGGGCACACTATAGGATTGGATAGAAATAAAAGAAATTCTAGACTTATTTTGCCTTTCCATCGGGTTGACTATAAACTGGGATAAATCCTCTTTCCATCATGCAAATATTCCAAGCTCTATTGTATGGACATCAACATAACTGCCCTCTTCACCAATAGAAAACATTGGAAAAACTACCTCAATTTATGTGCAACAAGTTGCCTCGAAATTCATGCCCTCCCAACCTGTTGTACGAACTATACGAATCCAGACAGTACGACCTCTCTAACAACAGAAAGTTACAACACACTCACACAAAAAACTCCCTTGGGATTTGTCCCCAATCTCTCTTGGGAAATGCGCCCTCCTTGCTGCCCTCTTTCCTCTCTCAAGCTCTTCCTCAATGTGTCTTGTACACTACCCAATGCATTCTCTTATAATCTGAAAGTGACCCTTCACCTTCTCCAACCCTAGATCTAAGGGCCAAGATCTAATCTTGCCTTTACAAGATCAAGGGTCATGATTCACTTCCTCCAAAAAAATCACTTTAAAATATTAAAGTACATTTTCATTTTATAACATAAGTGCACTTTATGAAATAAAGCCACTTTAATATTAAAAGGTACACTTCATTAAAAAGTCACTTTAATAAAAGAAACACTTTATCACACCTTTATAGGTACAAGGTTACTTATAAATTTGCATATTCTGAAGGTAAGATCTCTGGAATAAAGATATCCAGGACCATCAACATCCTTCACCTCCTCTTTGTCGATGACGTCCTCATACTTTCCAAGGGCACACTACAAGATTGGATAGAAATAAAAGAGATTCTAGACTTATTTTGCCTTTCCATCGGGTTGACTATAAACTGGGATAAATCCTCTTTCCATCATGCAAATATTCCAAGCTCTATTTTGGACCAGATTAAAGACATCTTTCCCTTTACCTATGTACCTCTTACCACTGGTCTAAATTATTTGGGATGTCATCTAAAACCTAACTCGTATAAACCCTCAGACTGGAACTGGCTTCTTATCAAAGTGGAAAAGAGAATTGGGCATTGGTGTTTGAAATGGCTATCTCTCGGAGGACGGTTTACTCTGTTAAAAGTTGTCCTTGAAGGACAGACAGTGTATTGGATGGCCTTGGCTGCCATTCTTGCCTTGGTCCTCACAAAACTTCGTAAGATGATGTTTAATTTTCTTTGGTCTGGTTGTTTTGACTATCCTTGTCAGCACCTCTGCTCCTGGAAAACACTAGCTAAACCAAAAAAAAGGGGGGCTGGGGGATTCACAATCCACTCTATTTCAGTCAAGCACTAGCAACCACTTCTCTCTGGCATGCCTTGACTAGACCAGGGATTTGGAACTCTGTTATCTGAGATAAATACCTTAGAAAACACTCAGTCAAAAGATGGCTTCGAGAAGAGACGAGATCCACTAGCGCGACCTCACACTTCTGGAGGAACTTGTTGAAAGCTAAACATTTGATTACCTCACATATTTGTTGGCGCCATGGCTCGGGATCCTCCATTTTACTTGATCAAGACAATATATTGGGATTGGACAACTCATAAATTTTTTCTAATCAACTACAAATGGTATCTATCACAGATAAGGGCCAATTCCAGATCGGATGCACTGCCAGATACCTGGATCTCCAGTAATTCGCTCGGACTTAGCTCAGAAACATCGTGCGAATGGACCAACTTCTGTCTGAATCTCACGCATCTTGGAATTCGACTCACAAATACAGAAGACCACCTTCATTGGTAGGGGGGTGATAGATCTGGTAAGCTCTTGGCACAAAATATTTATGCCTCCATTGCAAATTCGAATTGGCCCAATAACATTGTTGGCTGGAAAATTCATATATGGTATTGGCGCATACCACACAAGATAAAAAAAAATTATCTTGTTGTTGTTTGAAAACAAGTTAAACACATGGGACACTCTATTGAGAAAGGGATGGTCGGGTCCAAATTTCTGCCATCTATGCCATCAAGACGCAGAAAATGCTAAACATTTATTCATTAACTACCAGTTTACAAAAGAGGTTTGGACAAAAATTGGTCTACCACTTAATTTACACACCTCCTGGACTGGTGCAAATATTGCAGATTGCTTTATATCGTGGGCACAAAAAGAGCACTTGCACATACATCTCCCGCCTCTAATTTGTTGGTCTGTTTGGCTGCTAAGGAATGCCACTATTTTTGAAAACACTTTTCCTTCTACATTTGCAGCAGCCAACAAAGCCCTTGGACTCTACTACTCCTGGAATGATTCTCTTCGCAACAAGATAAAACATCCCCGACGCATTCTGATACCTAAGATTGAAGATATTACTACGGCTTGATTCGATGGTGCAACAACAACAAATGGACTCCAGAGTGGAGCTGGATGACTCATTAAAATTTCAGAAAACACTTACTACAAGTGGACTTACAACTGTGGCCCAGGCACCAACACCAGGGAAGAACTTCTGGGTGCCTGGGCCACACTATACCTGGCCTCTAGACTTCATGTAGATATCCTCCAGGTACTTGGAGATTCCAGAATTGTCATTGAGTGGCTGAACAACAGAGGAAAACTTGATGTGGTCTCCCTCCTTGCATGGCAAGACAGAATTAGACATTTTCAATCTACATACAAAAAACTCAGTCACATACATATACATCGAGAACATAACCTTGTTGTTGATCATCTATCAAAGACAACGCTATAGAAACCTTTGGGAGTTATCTCATACAATCTCTGGATAGAAGGACACGAGGGCCGCCCTCTCTTTCTATCCCTGCACTAAGTCCAGACAACGGACATTCTTGATATGAAATCAAGACACTTTTTTATTTTCAGGCACTCTTTCATCATCAATATCTCTTGGCTGCCAATGGTTTTTGTATTTATACTTCTTAACTTCGTATTTCTATTTGAACTTTCACCCCAAGTTGATTGAAAGACCACTAATGGTGAAAGTTACAAATTACTCGTACTTGTTTGGGTTTGTATTACACTTGTAATGAGCACAAATTATATATTAATATATAATTGGAAAATTTTCCTGTTGGAAAAAAAAGATACAAGGTTACTTCCGTAGACAATACAAACATGGAGAGTACCTCCCAAGCTAAAAAGCTAACATATTTCAAACTTCTATAACCTCATAGAACGAGTCCAGTGGAAACCAATCACACTAACAAAATTTGACAAAGAAAAAAAATTAAATTATTAAAAAACTCTATTTAACAATTTAACACATTAAAATGATAGGTACTTTATCCACGTCGGTTTCCAAATAAAAAATACCAATAAGAAAGTGGAAAAATTCAACACTAAACACTAATGACATGACAAAATCACCAAATCCAGAAAAAACAAGATCTTTGGTGGCAGTCAAACATGGGGTTTGGTTCTCTGCCGAAGGTTGTAGGATTACAAGTCGCTACCAATCAGCTGTATAAATTTGCTGAAAAAGATAAACTGCTGTTCAATTTTCTTATTTAAATCCACGTTCTGTGGCAATACAAAAATTATCCATGTACAGAAATTAATCGTTCTGATGGCATAATTACATTTACAAAACAGAAAACAGCTTCAAACTGTACAAGGCTATATGTTAAATATCATGGAAATCTACAAGGCAGCCGTTTTGACGATATTTCCTTGTAGGTATTGTGCTGAAAATCTGTATTTGGGCACTCCGTCCATCGTCATCAATGGAGGTTGATTGAGGAACGCATACGAGCTCTTGGTCCACCTGTTCAATAAATTAATTTCAAAACACCAATTAATTATTGCCCACGAGATCTCTCCAAAAATAACTGTGTAAACCTGTATCCTACCAGTCTTTGATTCCAAATGATATTGTTTCTTGTTCCCCAGGTTTGTTTTCAATTTCTTCCTCTGTTTCACTGGTCTGCATCAATAATAGCTTGCCTTGTTTTTCAGCCTGTGTATGACATAAAACAGTTATTATCAGGAAAGTTTTAAGAATTCACACAAAACAGTTATTATCAGGAAAGTTTTAAGAATTCACACTTGATGAAAACTTTGAAGATTCTTAATAATGTTTAAAATGCTAATTATTAATGTTTTGTCAGATTTTTATAAAAATAATTTTGCCAAAAAAAACCAAAATTTTCCAGAAAATCATTATTAAAGTAAAATTTTATAAAATTTAAGTCCATTCGTTTGGGGAAAAAATGGAATTGGTGAATCAGTTTTTCACCAAGTAACAACATTCAAAGAGCTTTGGCATGTCCTTAAATTGTAACAGGGGTTCTGCCTGTTAAAGAGCTTTGGCATGTCCTTAAATTGGAATAGGGGTTCTGTCTGTTAAAGAGCTTTGGCATGTCCTTAAATTGCAACATGGGTTCTGTCTGTTAAAAGAGCTTTGGCATGTTCTTAAATTGCAACAGGGGTTCTGCCTGTCACAGTAAGTTTGGTTCAGAAGAATGATTTAAACTTGGGTAGTCTCAGCTATGACTTAGTTAGGGAGGAATAGAAGGTTCCAAAAGAGATAATTGGCTGATTACAGTTGGACTTGTTAGAATTCTGAAAAGCTCAAGAGGTACTAGCTATCTAGTAGGAATGGTAGCCTACAAAGGACATTAATCAAGGTTCAGGAATTCTGATAAACTCTCAAACCATTACTTAAGTTTAACAATTTCTAAGTATAAAAGTGTACATGTTTTTACAGTTCTTCATTATGCTCCTTGAGATTTCTGGATATAAACTATGTAAAAGAGTTTGACAACAATTTCTAAGTATAAGAATGTATATGATTTTACAGTTCGTCATCATGTTACTTGAGATTTCTAGATATAAACTGTGTAAGTCGTCATCATGTTGCCAGGATTTCTAGATTTAAATTGTGTAAGTAGTATTTATCTTTCAAAACTCCTTACACAGTTCAATTCAAAAAAATAATTTAAAAATCTCAATAAACACAATTTCTAAATATACTTCAAAAGCAAATTTTTACCCAATTTTTTTTCTTTTAACATTACTCTTTCTTTTTTTTTCTTTTAACATTACTCTTTCTTTTTCGTAATTATTTTAAATCTATAAAACCTTAAAATATGAATAACTTACCAGTGCCCATTCTGCCAGCGCGCACAGCTCCTCTATCACGCGCTTAGTTTCCCAGAAGCTCTCAATCGCTTGCTTTGTCAAGGAGATGCTTCCCTTACAGGATTCTACAGCCATGATCAAAGAGGAGACTGAAATTATCTACTGTATGGGAAAAATAACAGTAAGTACTTGAAATACAAAATAGGAATTGAACTCCCATATTTGGTCTGTTTGAATCAGACACATACCTCGCCTGCTGTGAAGAACAGGAGAGTTCCAGCCAGCCATCAATGAACCCATGGATTTATTTTACCCAACCACAGACTGCAACAATTTATTAATCAGGAAACAGAATGAATGAAGATTTGGGTACTTGCAGGGATTCAATCAAAGGTTTTGATGCAAATTCATCAAAGTTAATGAAGGGATATAATGTGATATCCAGACATTAGATTTATGTATTTACGATTTCGTCTGGAGCCGATGCAATGAATAGATCGGACGATTGCTTGGAAAGTACTCCAGCTTATGCTTCCACGAATAAAATATGGCGAAGCAACAATTAACAATTTCAGCAGTTTAGAATATTGTTGTAGTGCGTATGATGGGTTGCGTATATTTCATTTTGCTTCCTGCTGTTTCAAATGGTGACGTTCTACCCAGAGCCTGTCATTTTCTTAGCTTAAAAGACGCGGAGTTTGTTAAGTTGCGTCAGTCTCAATCTACCCATCCTGCACACAAGGAACTTCCACTGTTTGGGGATTTTTTTATAGTTTATTTAAAGAGCAGACCTCGGTCTGGCTGTAGAACTGGATTCTTGGGGCCGGCCTTCGTTCCAAGGGCTTGTCTAGCGCAGCGTAAATAACAGTCTCCCTGTGGCAAAACGGGGATTCGAGAGCATTTAGTATTGTTTTATTATATAAGATTGGTTTTGAAATTTTGTGTAAATTTGTTTTTTTTGAATTCATGGCAATATACCAAGAGGTTTTATGTTGTAAATTTGTTTTTTTGAATTCATGGCAATATAGCAAAATAATATTATTTTTTAATAGTTATATAGAAAAAGTATGATAATTTTATTGATGATTATTATGATTAAATTTTAGTTAGATTAATTGATTTATTGAATTTTAAGAAAGTAAAAAATTATTTTAATTTCTTTAAAATTATATTTTTATACTGAAAAAGTATTTTGTATTTTTATACTGAAAAAGTATTGAGAAAAAAGTTTCAAAATCACATATATTATATTATAAAAATATTTATTTTAATATATATATATATATATATATATATATATTATATAAAAAATTAAAAAAAAACATAAATATAATATATCTACAAAATGTTTTGAAAGAAAATTTTAATATCAATATTCTTAAATGTTTAAAAAAAACAAGAAAAATAAACAATATGTATATTTAATGTTATTATAGCAATTATGATGTAAACCATCCCATAATTTACATCTCACTGGCAACAACATTAAATACTCCCAAACCCTCGTAACACCTTGAGAAATTTCCTTAACTAGTTTTTGACATTTCCCATTGTAATATAAACTAAATTTACTAATTAATTATTGTTGTTGATGACCATAGAAGGTGACCGTCTTCATCCCATTGTGAAAATGATTCCCACTTTAACTTAATTTACACAATTTGTTTTTAAAAGAATTTTTTAATGTTTTGGTTTTGTTATGTTAATGAGTGAATATTTTTATATAGTTTTTATATGAGTGATTTTCTAATTATGTAGGGTAGTTTTATTTTTAAATTATACTTAAAATTAATTTTCAACTTAGGGAGGTTTCTTAAAAAAATTGTATTTTTATAATGTTTGTGTATAGTATAGTTGTCAATTTGGTCTAGCTTAGGTAGTTGAGAGGAGAAGGTCTAGAATTTATTGGAATGGTTTTGCCTTTCTTATATAGCATATGAATGGATTCATGCTACTACTATAATGTCCTTAATTCAAACCCCT
>SNQJ01S0025520.1:51385-70829 GCA_010110895.2 Picea sitchensis
ATTATTTTTTTAAAACATAAATATAATATATTTACAAAATGTTTTGAAAGAAAATTTTAATATCAATATTCTTAAATGTTTAAGTAAGACAAGGAAAAAAAAATGTATATTTAATGTTATTATTGCAATTAGGATGTAACACCTTGACAAATTTCCTTAACTAGTTTTTGACATTTCCCATTGTAATATAAACTAAATTTACTAAGTAATTATTGTTGTTGATGACCATAGAAGGTGACCATTTTCATCCCATTGTGAAAATGATTCCCACTTTAACTTAATTTACCCAATTTATTTTTAAAATAATTTTTTAATGTTTTGGTTTTGTTATGTTAATGAGTGAATATTTTTATATAGTTTTATATGAGTGATTTTCTAATTATGTAGGGTAGTTTTATTCTTAAATTACACTTAAAATTAATTTTCAACTTAGGGAGGTTTCTTAAAAAAAAATTGTATTTTTATAGTGTTCGTGTATAGTATAGTTGTCAATTTGGTCTAGCTTAGGTAGTTGAGAGGAGGAGGTCTAGATTTTATTGGAATGGTTTTTCCTTTCTTATGTAGCATATGAATGGATTCATGCTACTATTATAATGTCTTTAATTCAAACCCCTTTGTAATTGTACATAGGTTGGTGAGTTGTTGGTACCAATTGTAAATGTAAATGTACATATAGGTTGGTGAGTTGTTGGCACCAAGTTTTGGTTTTTGCATGCACCTGAGTAGTGCGCGAGAATTGTTATCAAATAGAGGGTGCAGAAATTTCATAGTGATGCATGCACTTGAATAAGTGTGTGTGGTTGCACATCAAAGGAAGGTTGCACACATTTCACAATGTTGTGCACACTTGAGTGTGTGGGGATTACCTAGAAGTGTGCATCGAGCTGAGTTATATATATCTATATATTTGGATGTATATGTATTTGAGGTTAGAGAGCTTGTGTGGTTATGAGGCTGGTGAGCCGAGACACAAATAGGCTAGTGCGCCTATCGTTGTAAAATGTAAACATACTCAAGTTATTAATAATATCACATCGTTGCATGCAGACAGATCAGACGAAAAGAGACAGGGGGATAACTCCACCAAAAAAGGGAAAATGGGGGGCTTAAGTCCTAGGGAATATTTATTAATATTTCTGAAAAGTGTAATTTATGGATAATTATTTATCCTAAGTTCTCGAGGGAAGGGAACAAGTCACCAAGTGGCTAAAGATAATCATGAATGTGACAAGTTTCCAGTTTAAGGCATGCGATATATATTGTTGGCTTAAGTGTATTCCAGGGGGACTCATTCAAAAGAAGGAAGGAACTCATTCTGGAAGAGAGTAATTAATTTTCTCGTGTGCAGAAGGGGGTCAAACCATTTGAGAAATGACGTCTATTACCTTATCTGCAGAGAAAAGATTGTAAGTGTTTTCTATATTGTAACCCAAGTTTTTCTATAGAAGAGGCAGGTTGTCGGGTCTATGAGCATTCTCTCTGGGTGAGATATTTGTTGTTGAAGAGGTGGGTTGTCAGGCCCATGAGAATTCTTTCTTGGTGAGATTTTTGTTGGGGATTATTCCCCGGTGCACTGGGCATTAATTGCAGGGATATGAGACTTCTTGTCCGACATGTTGTTGGGACCTTGGAAAGTAAGTGGGGCAGTCGAAGGATTGTTTATCAGAGAAGGGGCACAAGTCCTTGGGTGTAACAGGCATGTGGGGAATGCGAGACTGTAGTCTAGTTGTAGTAGTGGCACCTCAGACTAAACAATTATGTTGATTGTTAGACCTTAGTTTATCATTAGGAACCCTTTTTCACTGGTGGAGCTAAGCCCCAGATCGGGTGTGACATTTTGTTGAAAGTATATGAACAACATAGTCTATGGCTGGGAGGAATGCCCGAGTTCTGCGTTCAGTTGGTTTCTTTTCATAAAATATAAGTGTCTTTATTTGCTTATCTCATTCACTGCGTGCTTAATTATTTGTGTTTAATATGTGTATAATTCTTGTATGTTGTTGCATATAAGTAATTATTGTTGTTCTGTATAATGTTGCTTGCATATGTAAGTGTGGTGTTGATTGCCATTATTTGTAGTTGTGCATGAGTATGACAATTGTTGTTAGTTATTCATGTTAACTTAACCTGATGATAATGGTCATGAGTCTCCAAAGGAAAGTTTGAATGGCCATGTATGCATGGAAATATTCTATGCGCATGAGAGGTTGGATTTGCTTGTGTGCATAGGGAAGCAGACCACACACACAAGGAAAACTAAATTGGTGTGTGACACTAGCATGGTTGGACACACAGTAGTGAACACATGTTCATAGTGGATTACACGTACAATAAAGTTGTGTGTTGAGTATGCTTGTGCATGCAATTGTATTGAGTTACTTCTACTATTATAATTTGTGTCATAAGAGGAAATTTTGGGTGGCATGAGTTAGCTTGGGGTTGAGCGCGTTACTTCAAGTAATTCTATACAAACTTATGTTATAGAGTAGAATCTGTGCATTGGATTTTGGAGTAGCATTGTTCAGTTGTAAGTTGGGTAATGTTACAATATGGTATCAGAAGCAATTTGGTAACGGGGTACGTTAAATATTGGTATCATAGAATTTTGTTAGTGATAGTAACAAGGGAAATTACATTATGGTATCAAAACTCCAATTTCAACACTAAGTCTGCATGGGTTGAGTTTCTACTTAAGGAAAAATTCAAACTGGTAAGTGGTTGAATTTGAAATTACAGCGTGGCCATGGTGCGCATAAATTAAAAATTCACAATTGTGCATGCTAAAGTTTTGACATTGTGAGGCACGACACTAGAAATGTGTAGTAAACAATGGTGCACATGTGTGCGTAGTAAAAATTGGGGTTGCACGGAACAAAATTTGTGGTGCATGCGCAGTACTGATATGCGGTGTATATGTTAAATATTGACATCGTGCATGGATACATGTTGAATACCAGTGTGTGCACAATCTTCAAAAGAAAGGATTCGAACAAAATGGTGTAGAGTTTTCATGAAGTTGTCTCATGAATTCGTTTAACAAATCTTATTGCCTACACATTTTGCAAAGTTAGCAATGATTAGAGAAGGATAGAATCAATGCATAAAGTCAAAAGCATGGAAAATGTGTAGAGGGCGTATAGCCATGATGATGAATTCAGGGATTTGTATGTCGGTTTGGGTGTTGATGGTACAAAATCCAAGGAGGAGCAAAGAAACTTGGTAGAAACCATAAAGGGACTGCAAAAATATGTCCAAATATATAAAAATGATAATGAAAGGATTATGAAAGTTGAGCAACAAGATGAATTCAATGTCAACTTAATGCAAAGCTTGGAAAAAATAGAAAAGAAAATGGGAGAGGAGACATAGACAAGAAGGTCAAGAAGTTGCAGGTCTCATGATGGGAAAAGAAGAGAAACAAGAAGTGTTGATAGGCATCATCATCACTCACCAAATAATTCATTTAGAAAATCACATAGTATCTCAAGTTCGTCTCCTATCAAAAAGCATAAGAGAAGGACTGGGGTGAACGAGTTGCAGGGAGAAATGAATAAGATCAAGCCTCCTACCTTTGACGGTGAGCACAAGAAGGTTGAATATGCAGAGACATGGTTGTTGGTTATGAGGAAGTATTTCCAGCTGCATAATTATTCTGTGTAGGTAGAAGGGAGAATTTATATCTATCAACTGAAAGGAAAAGCATCAATGTGGTGGGATCAGTTCATGTAAGTGAAACACATTGATGAAAAAAAGGTTACTTGGAGGGAGTTCAATAGGTATTTTCAAAATAAATACTTAACTAAGAGATACTATGAAAAGAAAATGAAAGAGTTCTTTGAACTCAATCTTGGGAGTATGACAATAGATGAGTATGAAAGAAGATTCTTAGAGTTGTTTAAATATGTTGCATTCATCAAGGATGAGAAAGTTAAAATTCAGAGGTACCTGAGTGGGATGCTCTCATTTATCAGTGACAAGATACAATATGATGACCCCAAGACATTGGAGGAAACCATAAGTTGTGCTAAATTTCTTGATGATTGACAAAGGGGAAGACTGAATTTCCAAAAGGATTGGGAAGAAAAGATGAAACACAAGGTGGAACAGAGAAAGAAGGGATTAAGAAACCATTTTTCAAAAATATTGTGCAAGAACAACCAATCCTCAAGGAGCCCGGAATGACGAAGACAGTGGGGAAAAATCCAAGGAAACAATCTATTCAGTGTTGGGGTTGTGGTGGAGATCATATGCATAGAGATTTCCCTCAAAGAGGTGAAAAAGTGAGGAATGAAGACAATGTACAACAAGATATGATAGTTGAAGACATGGGAATAAATGTACCAAGGATTTACACAACCTTGGATAAAAAGCAAGTTGAGTTTCATTCCCACATGATTGAAGTGGAAGGTAAGATTAATGACCAACCCATTTCTATTTTAATTAATTTATGAGCTAGTCATAGTTATCTAGATCCTAAGATGGTGGAAAGATTCCAATTACTGAGAAGTAAGATTGGAAAACCTTGGTCAGTGCAGTTAGCTATAAGATTCCAATTATTGAGGAGGCTGCACACAATAAATGATTTGAAGATCACATCTTTGGGCTCGTATGATTGTCTCATTGGTATGGATTGGTTAGACCATCATCATGTTGTTCTAGACTATTAAAATAATACATTTACTTGCTTGGATGAAGAAGGAAACTTAAGAATAGTTCAAGGAATTCAAAGACCCGTAACTCTCAGAGAATTTCCAGCCTTAAAATTGAAGAAAAGCTACAGGAAAGGATGTCAAGTATTTGCAGCACACATGGAGGAGACACCTAAGGATAAAGTGCCAAATGTTGTAGAATGCATAAAACTAAAATAATTTGAGGATGTCTTTAAATATATACCGGGGTTGCCACTGAAAAGAGATATTGATTTCTCTATAAACCTGATGTCGGGAGAAACACTTGTATCCAAGACTCTTTATAGGATGAGTATGCCAGAGTTGAAGGTATTACAGATGCAACTGGAAGAGCTTCTGAAGAAGGGGTATATATGCCCAAGTGTGTCACCTTGGGGTGCCCCAGTATTGTTCATGAAGAAGAAAGATGGTACGTTGAGACTTTGTATCGACTTTAGGCAGTTGAAAAAAGTAACAGTAAAGAACAAGTATCCTTTTCCAAGGATAGATGACCTCTTTGATTAGATGAGGGATGCACATATACTTTCAAAGATTTATATCGTATATGTATATCACCAAGTGAGAATTAAAGAAGAAGACATCAACAAGATTTCCTTCAGAGCAATGTATGGACATTATGAGTTCATGGTGGTGCCATTTGGCTTATCAAATTCACCAGTTGTCTTCATGTGTTTGATGAATGGAGTTTTCATAAATTACTTAGATAAGTTTGTCGTTGTATTTCTGGATGACATACTTATTTACTCAAAGTATGAAGAAGAGCATGAGAAACACTTGAGGATGGTCCTGGAAGTTTTGAGGGAGAATCAATTGTATGCAAAGTTGAGAAAGTGCTCATTTTACCAACGATAGATTCATTATTTGGGTCATATCATTTCCAAGGAAGGAATAGTTGTGGATCTGGAAAAGATAAAATCCATTGAGGAATGGCTGACACCAAGAAATGTCACAAAAGTGAGGTCCTTCATGGGACTTGTAGGTTATTATAGAAGGTTTATTGAAGTATTCTCAAAGATTGTGCATCTAATAACATCCTTGCAAAATAAAGGTGTGTGATTTGAATGGACTCCATATTTTGCAAGGATTTTTCGGCACTTGAAGAGTTTGTTTACAAGTGCACCAATTTTGAGAATTGATGATTTAGATGTAGACTTCATTGTGTGCACGGATGCATGCAAGGAAGGGATCATTGGAGTCCTTAGTCAGAATGGACATGTGATATGGTACAAATCAATAAAGTTAAAAGAGAATGAAAGGATTTATGCTACTCATGAATTAGAATTGGCATCCATAGTGCATGCCTTGAAGATGTGTTAGCACTATCTCATGGGTAAAAGATTTGAGCTAAGAACATACCATAGTGGTTTGAAGTATCTATTTGGACATCCAATTTTAAATGTCAGACAAAGCAGGTGGTTAGAATTCCTCAGTGAGTATGACTTTGAAATAAAGAATATCAGAAGAAAAGAGAACAATGTGGCTGACACACTAAGCAGGTGAGTACATAAGATGCATGCTACAACCATTAGCATGTACAAAACAGATTTTTGTGATAGAAATATAGAAGTTTTCAAATCACATCAGAACTATGTGGACATAAAGGAGAATTTACAACAAGGTATGTCGCAACATAAATTTCAAGGTTATGAGCTAAAAGATGATGGAATCCTCATGTATAGGCGTAGAGTCTGTGTGCCAAATTTTTAGGAGTTGAAAGATTTGTTATTGTCAGAGATGCATAAGGTTCCTTATACATGACACCTAGGCTACCAAAAGATAATTTTCATAGTAAAAAAACAATACTATTGGCCAGACATGAAAAATGAGGTTGTTAATTTTATTGCTAGATTCCTTGAATGTCAAAAGGTCAAGGCTGAGCACAGACATCCAACTGGTTTTCTACATCATTTTTCGATTCCTGAGTGGAAGTGGGAAGTTATAACCATGAATTTCATTACTAAGCTGCCTAGGACTACTAAGCAACATGATTCTATTATGGTAGTGGTGGACAAGCTTACTAAAGCTACCCACTTCATTCCAGTGAAGTTAGTGCACAAGGCAGTCGATATTGCTGAAATATACATGAGAGAAATTGATAAGATGCATGGTGTACCTAAGAAAATTGTATCTAGCGGAGATTCCAAGTTCACCTCAAACTTTGGAAAGGGATATTCAAAGGATCTTGGAAAAATTGAACTTTAGCACAACATATCACCCTGAGACAGATGGACAAACAAAGAGGGTAAATCAGGTGATTGAAGATATGCTTAGGATATATGTGATGGATAAACCATCAAAATGGGAAGACTACCTTCACTTAGTAGAGTTTTCTTACAACAATGGGTATCAAACGTCTTTAAAGATGAGCCCATTTGAGGTATTTTATGGTAGAAAGTGCAACACAACAATCAGTTGGGACAACCCAGTAGACCATGTAGTGGTTGGGATATATATGCTCAAGGAAATGGAGGACCAGATGGTAATGATAAGGCATAATTTAAATGCTTCCCAAGACACGAAGAAAAGTTGTGAAGATAAAGGTAGAACCCATAGAACGTTTAAAGTGGGAAACCATGTGTTCTTGAAAGTAAAATCAAAATGTAGTTCCCTGAAGTTGGTAATCATTATAAGTTGGAAACATGCTACTGTGGACCATTCAAAATCCTAGGGAGGATTGGTCTTGTCGCATATATACTTGCATTACCTACGCCCTTGTGTATTCATAATTTTTTCCATGTATCATTGCTTAAAAAGTATGTACCTAATGCTAATCATATTATTGATTGGAATGTGATTCAGTTGGAGCCAGAAGGAGATTTTCTAGTGCAACTGGTTTGCATATTGGATCAGAAAATCAAACAGCTTTAGAATCAAGCCATGGAGTTGGTAAAGGTCCAATGGATGTGGTACGGTCAAGAGGATGCAACTTGGGAGTGCGAGGATACCATGCGGGTAGAGTATCTGCATCTTTTTGAAGATTTTCGAAATTTTGGACATGTGTATATAATGCACTGAGGACAATGCATAAATAAGGGAGAGGGGAATGTAGTGTCCCTAATCTGAGTCCCTTTGCAATTGTACATATATGTTGGTGAGTCGTTGGTACCAATTTTAAATGTAAATGTACATATAGGTTGGTGAGTCATTGGCGCTAAGTTTTGGTTTTTGCGCACACTTGAGTAGTGCATGAGAATTGTTATCAAAGAAAGGATGCCCACATTTCATAGTGATGTGCGCACCTAGGTAAGTGTGCATGGTTTCAAATCAAAGGAAGAGTGTGCACATTTCACAGTGTTGTGCACACTTGAGTAAGTGCAGAGGGATTACTTGGAAGTGCACATCGAATTGAGTTATATATATCTATATATTTGGATGTATTTGTATTTGAGGTCGGAGAGCCTGTGTGGTTATGAGGATGGTGAGCCAAGACACAAATAGGCCAGTGCACCTATCATTGTAGAATGTAATCATACTCAAGTTATTAATAATATCACATCACTACACGTAGACAAATCAGACGAAAAGAGACGGGGTGATGGGCTAACTCCATCGAAAAAGGGAGAAGGGGGGGGGATGCTTAAGTCTTAGGGAATACTTTATTAATATTTCTAAAAAGTGTAATTTATGGAGAATTATTTATCCTAATTTCTTGAGGGAAGGGAACGTGTCACCAAGTGGCTAAAGTTAGTTCTGAAGGTGACAAGTGTCCAGTTTAAGGCATGCAATATATATTTCTATCTTAAGTGTATTTTAGGCAGACTCGTTCGAAGGAAGGAAGGAACTCATTCTAGAAAAGAGTTATTCATTTTCTCGTGTGTAGAAGGGGATCAAACCATCTGAGAAAGGATGGATATTACCTTATCTGCAGAGAAAAGATTGTAATAGTTTTTTGTATTGTAACCAGATTTTTGTTCTTGAAGAGACATATTTTCATGATCATGAGCATTCTCTCTATGTGATATATTTTTTATTAAAGAGGAGGGTTGTCAGGCCCGTGAACATTCTCTACAGATGAGATTTTTGTTGGGAATTGTTCCCTGGTGCATTGAGCATTAGTTATAGGGCTCTAAGACTTCCTATCTAGCCTATCGCTGGAACCGTGGAAGGGAAGTGGGGCAACCGAAGGGCTGCTAAGAGGAGAAGGGGCACACTTCCTTGGGTGTAACAAGCATGTAGGGAATGAGAGACTACGGTCTAGTTGCGACAGTGGCACCTCAAACTGAACAATTATGTTGATTGGAAGATCTTATATTGGCATTAGGAACCCTTTTTCCCTAGAAAAGTTAAGCCCCAACTTGGGGGTGACCTATTGCTGAAAGTATATGAGAAACTAAGTATATGGCTAGGTGGAATGTCTGAGTTTTATGCACAGTTGGTGAATTTTCATAAAAGATAAGTGTCTTTATGTACTTGTCTCATTTATTGTGATCTTAATTATATGTGTTTAATATGGGTATAATTATTGTATGTTGTTGCATATAAATAATTGTTGTTGTTCTATATAATCATGCTTCCACATGTAAGTGTGGTGTTGATATTCAGTATTTGTAGTCGTGCATGAGTATGACAGTTGTTGTTAATTATTCTTGTTAAGTTAACCTTATGATAATGGTCATGAGTCTCTAAAGGAAAGTTTGAATGGTCATGCACATAGGGAAATACTTTGTGTGCACAAGAGGCTGGATTCACGTGTGTGCATAGGGAAGCGAACCCCACACATAAGGAAAATAGAATTGGGATGTGACGCCAGCATGGTTGCACACATAGTAGTGAACACATGTTCAGAGTGTATAACATGCATAGTAGATTTGTGTGCTCAATATTCTTGTGTGCACAATTGTATTGAGTTACTTGTGTTGTTATAAGTTGTGTCATAAGAGGAAGGTTTGGGTGGCACGACTAAGCTTGGGTTTGAGCACATTACTTCAAGTAATTTTGGCACCACTAGAAAACACCAAACCAAGCATTGAGGCCACATAAAAGCTAACCACAACAACTAATTTGAATAGTACCAAGGGATGGACAATTCAAGAGGGAGAATTTTAGAAGAGGAAGGAAAATGACAATAAGAAGCTAAAGCCTAGAAAACCAACATGCCAAGCCAAGGAGGCTAGGGAGGGGTAGGGACCAACAACACCAAGACAAAAATAAGAGAAGACTAGTTTAGCAATAATGTGTCTTTACTAGATGGGGAAAACACCAGAGAATATCTCCATTCCTCGAGGGGTGCAAGGAAGACCATATTAGAATTATTTAAACCACCTAAGGGGGGTCTTATCAAGAGAATCAATGGACCAAAAAACCTAAGTTTGGAGAAAATTCGATCCAAACAGGAAAGTAACTAGGTGGTTGTAGAACAGTGTAAACTTACCAAGGTCAAACCTGCACTTGAGGGAGATGAATCCTGGTGTAACCAAGACCGCATATAGCTTTAGCTGCCTCTACAATCCAGATCTCCTTAAAACAATATTTTCACCGTCCTTAGCCATAATGAGAACAAATATAATCCTTCCCATCCAGGGTATTTTTTAAGGATTCAAATATTATACCTAGGTATAATACTCTAGGAAACTATTTTGGATTGAAATTGTATAATCTACAAGTGAATATTCAATTAAAACCATATAATTTATGATTAAAACTTGTAATGTTTTGGTGAATATTATCAATTTATTCATATTTATGTAAAAAAATAGGCGATGTTTTAACCAAATTGGCGAATAATTTTTTTTCTTCAGAAAATGGCCAAAAATAGCCAATTGGAAAAATTTTGCCCCATAAAAAATATATTGTTCCCAACCACAGAACCATAGAGAAGCCACCAAAATTCTCACATAGAACCATAACTCATATATACCACCCCAGTACCATCCAAAGGAAGAAACGAGATACGTGGGAACATATATTAGGCTTCTTCCCTCCATGTGGCGGAGGAATTCATGCCACACACTATCACTCGGTTCGAGGGCCAATTCAAAGAACCATTCTTGAAGACATCATTGGTTCACAATAAAACATGTAATACACCATATCATGGTGATTTGTCATCGTTTTGAGCAAATTCAAACCTTCAATTGACTACTTTCTAGGTCGTGTTACTTTCAAATCATTTGGTTTTTTGGGTCACATGGAAAATATTTTTCTGCTTGTGTAAATTCTATAAATGTGGGATTCAACTACCTCCACATCACATTAATGGCCAAGGATTGACATGCATGGTTCTATGGTGGTGTATGAAGTTCGTTCAAGCACCCATCTCATGAATTCATGGTTCTTTGTGTTGGAAATATTATTCTCATTGACGTCAAAGATAGGGGGAGACTACAAATGTCCAAGATAAAGATTGTAAGATGGAGATTGTTGGAGATATTGTTTTTGGGATTTTTTATGCTCAGTTTGGATACCCTATATTTGAAGGATTTTTACTCCAAATACCTAGATCAAATTGGAGCATAGGTTATATGGTTGTAAATATTATTTTGAGACCTTTCCAACAGTATATGACAATCCCTCTAAATCCTTAGGAATGCAGAGATATTAATTTTTTTATTAGACAACCCAACCAGAATTTTCATGTCAACCCAGCTAATCTTTACAGGTCGACCCTAAAAGTGAGAAAATAAACATTATAAATACAAGATAAATGTGCACATTTTAATAAAATCCAAGAAATAATATCAAGTATGGTGTGCGCAAGAGAAGCTAGAGAGAATTCTTGGGGTCTAAGGTGTGCAAGGGGAGTTTTCTTGGGGTTTTAAGGGTGTGCTATGAAGGACTAAGGTGCGTGATGCTGCAAATTGAGCTATTTTGAGGTTGTGATGTTGCAGTCTAGGATTATATTCTTGGAATTATGCTAGAAGGTTTTCTAGGGCATGAAGGATAAATCTAACTAGGGTTTGAATCTATGTCTGTGGTATGAAGCAAAGATAGACACTGGAGCATGAAAGTTAAGGGTATGATGATTTTATGAAATACATGAAGTATTAAGCATGCAAGTGAAGTCAAAATTACTATGTGTATGAGTATCTTAGGTTGGTGCCTATACAGGTCTTACTAAGTTGGTACTCAGCTGAGGAGATTGGTGTCTTTAGTAGGTTGGTGCCTACAAGATTTGTAACAGTAGGTTGGTTCCTACAGGCATTTATAAATATAAGTTTTTTGTGTTTTTTTCCCGCAAGGGTTTCCACATTAAATTCTTTGCATTGTGATTTGAGTTTATATGTGATAATTGATGAATGGTTAAACAAAGTAAAATTTATCTTATATTGATTCACCCCCCCTCTCAGTATAATAATAAGTTCAACAATTGGTATCAGAGAGGGTTCCTTCAGAAACAGTCTAACCTTTAAAAGGTAGATCTCAAGAGCACACATGGCTAGTCAAGAAGGTTTATCCACAAACAGGGCTCCATTGTGTGACAAAAAAAACCATGTATTCTAGATTATAAGGATGCAAACTTATCTAATGGCTCTTGGGTTTGATATTTGGAAATCATTTGTGACTCGGTATACAGCCCCAAAAATGCCACCAACAAGTAACATTGAGAAGAAGCATAGTGAGCATGATGCAAAAGCCATGAATGTTATCTTGTGTAGTCTATCAGAATCATAATTTTTCAAGGTGATGCTTTGTGAATCGACAAAATATATTTGGGACAAACTTCAAAAAATGTATGAAGGCGATGAAAAGTTGAAGAAGGAAAAGCTCCAAACTCATAGAAAACAATTAGAGAGTTTGAAAATGAAGTATGAAGAAAATTTTGCAGTTTATTTCCTTCGAGGGGATGAAATTGTCAACACCATCAGAGAAAATGGTGAGAAGGTTGAAGAACCAATGATTGTGAAAAATGTGCTAAGGTCTCTCCCCTTAATATTTGATTCCAAGGTCTCTACCATTGAAGATATGAAGGATCTGGAGAAATTGACGATGGATGAGTTGCATGGGATTCTCACTGCATATGAGATGAGGACAAAAAAAGAAAAACTAGCATAGAAGGAAGTAGCTTTCAAAGCATCAAACAAGACAAATGACACAAATTATGTGATTTTTCCAGTCATGAATCAAATATAGAAGAAGCACAAGTTGTGAGAAAGCTAAAAAGATGATCTGACAAATACAAAGGTAAGCTACCCTTCAAATGTTTTAATTGTGGTAGAATATGACAATTTATTGCTAAATGTCCATATGTAAAAAGGGAATACAATAATTATGAGAAAAGCAATGATAAATAAGAACATAACAATAAAATCAAACCTTATAGACACAAAAGAGGAAAATATACTAAGAATAAGAGTTTTTACTCTAGAGAGGAAAGTAGCTCGTCTGAAGAAAGTGATGGATATGTTTCTGATATTGACAAAGAAGAATTCATCTTCATAGACATGGATACAAAGTCTACTGATAAATAAAATGAAGACAATTGGAAAGAAAAATAAGATTTAGAAGAAGAAGACATTGACGAGGAAGTGAATGTTGAAGCATAACTCGTTAGTGCCTTAGAAGAAATAGATAAACTCAGGGGAAAGAATAAAAAACATAAAGAGAAATTGAAAAAATATGAAAATAAGGATCATGATATTTATGAAACATAAAAAATAGTTATCATCTTGAAGACTCAAATAGAAGAGGAAAAAATGATAGAAGAAGTGGTGAGAAACTAGCTGAAAGAAAAGGAAGAAAATTGAGAGAAGCTAGAAGCTGAAATAGTTTCCTTAAGAAAACAACTAGAGAAAAAAATTGATCATTTGAATATAATCTTGAAGTTTGGAAAGAGTAGTGAAATATTAGATAATATTCTTAGTTTCCAAAGGTCACCATTCATCAAGATAGGTCTTGGATATGATGAAAAACAAAATACCCCCGAGGGAGATACAAGCACTAAGGTCACAAAGCTGCCAGAAAAGGATAATGAAGAAAAGCATAAAAGCTATTCCAATATTCTCAAAGGCTCCATCAACAATGAAAGAAGCAGTAGGACAGGAAATGATGACCAACATAAATTATGGATGATTTTAAGGATGGAAATTTATATTAATGTAGAGACATGGGATAATCTTAGTAGTCATTAATATGCAAAATATAAAATCTTTGGCAATAGTTTTGTTAAAATATTCAAATTTCTAATGATTTTATATAGTTTCTATAAATTTTTGGTGATTTTTAAGGTAAAATAATTTTATTCTACGGAATTTGGGCAAATAGTTTTTAGAAAAAATGGAAATTGGTGAATCATTTTTTGGAAAAATTCATGGAAAATTAGCCCAATGGAGAAATTTATCCCCTAAAATCATCTATGACAGAAATCCAATTCTTCTCACAAGAATGAGTTCAAAAGAGTTTTTCCACCAAGAATACCTTTCACAACCTAATACCAAAATCTCTTTCTTGGATATTGTTTTTCTTGCAATAACTTTGGTAATAAAGAAATAGATTGTAGAGATTATGAAAGAAGTGATAATGTGAGAGTTAGAAATAGAGGTTCTTATAAGACCTCAAAGAATGAGCATGTGATAAACAAAACTAGAACTTCTCATGGGTTTGTTGATAGAAACTAAAATTCATTTTCTCCCCTACTTGATTACAATGCTAAATGTTATAAGTGAAATGACTATGGGAACATAGCACATGACTGTAGAAGAAACATAATAACGTCTCCTAAACAAAACAAGGAAGAATATTATCTTACCAAGGATAGATAAGAATACACAAAGGTTTGGAAAAGGAAGTAAGAAGAACCAAAGAAGGAAGAATGTGGACTTGCAATGTATTCTCAAGACAAAGGAAGCCAATGGTACATTGATAGTGGATGTTCAAAACATATGACAGGGCATCATAATAGATTTATAATCCTAAAGGAAGAAAAATGAGGTAGTGTTACCTTTGGGGATAATGCTTCTGTAACAATAGTTGGAAAAGGTACTGCTAGTCTTGATAATGGAAATACTAAAACACATAATGTATTGTATGTTGAAGGGTTAAAACACAATATTCTAAGTGTCAGTCAAACGTGTGATCAAGGTTACAGTATCAAATTTCATTCTAAAGGATGTGAGATAAGGAAAGTGGGTTCAGGAAGATTAGTGGCAAATGAAAACATAACCTAGAGAAATGTATACATTCTTGATGAAGTCAAAGGAGAAAAATGTTGTATGTGACAAGTAGATGAAAGATAATTATGACATAGAAGGATGGTTAATATAAAATTTTAAAATATAGTAAAATTCAGCAAGACCCAAGTAGTAATATATATGCCAAGGATCTCAAAACCTACATACACTATTTGCAAGAAGTGTAGCACATGAAAAAAATGAGAGTTAATTTAAAAAAAAAGGAGTACTCAACATCAAAGCCATTGGAACTTGTACACATAGACCTCTGTGGACCAGCAAGAACACAAACTTTAAAAGGTGAGAATTATTTTACATTGTTTATTGATGATTACACAAAAATGACATGAGTTACATTTCTTAAAGAAAATTATGAAGCATTTGAGAAGTTTAAAGCTTTCAAATCCTTGGTTGAAAATGAGGCTGATTTAAAAATCAAGTGTTTAGGATCAAACAAAGGAGGTGAGTTTACATCTTATGAATTTGATGAATTATGTGAGAATCATGGAATTAAAAGACATTTTTCGGCAGTAAGGACTCCACAACAAAGAAAAGTTGCATAAAGGAAGAATAGAAGTATACAAGAAATGAATAGAACAATGTTGAATGAAGACAAACTACAAGACACCTTTTGAAAAGAAGTAGTCAGTGAAACACTCTACATTTTAAATAGATCACAACTTAGAGTGAACAATAACATGACACCTTATGAATTATGGAAAGGTAGACTAGATACAATCAAATACTTAAAATTATTTGGGGGAAAGAGCTATATAAAGGGAAATGAAGATAATTTAGGAAAGTTTGATTCTAGAATAGATGAAGGTATATTTCTTGGCTATGCATCTGGAAGCAAGGCCTACAAATGCTACAACAAATGACTGTGCAAGGTTGTAGATAGTATTGATGTAAGAGTGGATGAAGAAATAACTCAAGAGAAAAAGTCACAAACAAATGAAGATCCAAAGGATTAAATATACAAATAACAAGAAAAGGAAGAAGAAAATAAATAGAACAAGAAGAAATAGAACACCAATATCCAATGACACCATCTAGAATTGTCCAAAGGAATCATTCATAAAGTCAGATTCTTGGTGATATAGATGTAGGAGTTCAGACTAGAAGAATATTGAACTTTTCTTTGCTATCTAAAATACAACCCACAAATTTTACACAAGCCAATGAAGATAAGCTTTGGGTTAATGCTATGGAATAAGACTAAATCAAATTGAGAAGAATGAGACACAAGAACTTGTGCCCAAAACAAAAGACAAAAATGTGATTGGCACCAAATGGGTCTTCTTAAACAAATCGGATGAAGATGGACACGTAGTAAGATATAAATCAAGATTTTTCTATAAAGGATATGCTCAATTTGAGGGTATTGACTTTGAAAAAACCTTTGCTCCAGTTGCAAGATTATAAGCAATCATAATGTTTTTGGCATTTTCGTGTTTCAAGAACTTCAAAGTCTATCAAATGGATGTCAAGTTATCCTTTCTAAAGGGAAACATAGAAGAATAAGTATATATTGAATAGATAGAAGTATTTCAATTGTCTAACAATGAAGATTATGTATGCAGACTGAAGAAAGAACTCTATGGACTAAAGCAAGCTCCCATAGCTTAGTATTCAAGACTCGAAAAATACCTACAACAACAAGGTTTCAAAAGATGAGTTGCAGACACCAATATGTACATCAAAATATACAATGCATATATGTTAATAATTGTGGTTTATGTGGATGATATCATTTTTTAAATTAATGTTGATAGAATGAGTCAAAATTTTGTAGAAGAAATGCAATTTTTTTTGAGATGTCTATGCTTGAAGAATCATCATTCTTTCTAGGTTTGCATATTTCTCAATCCAACAAAGGCATATTCATTTCTCAGACCAAATATATCAATGAAATGTTGAATAAATTTAGAATGGAATATCGCGCACCTATCAGTACACCCATGATCACAAGATGAAAGTTGAGAAAAGATGATGAATCTCCATAATAAAATAAAACACTATACAGGTCAATGATTGATAGCCTACTATATGTGACAACATCAAGGCCATACATCATGTAAACAACATGATTGGTTTCAATATTTCAATATGAACCAAAGGAGACACATCTGCAAGTAGAAAAAGAATATTTGGATATCTGAAGAGCACATTGGACTTTGGCATGTGTTATTCAAGAAGTAAGTACTTCACTCTAACAAAATATATAGATGTAGATTGGGAAGGAAGTATTGATGACAAGAAAAGTACTAGTGGATGAACATTCTTTCTAGGAAATTTTCTAGTATCACAGTTGAGCAAGAAGCAAACTTCAATCTCTCTATACACAATAGAAGTCAAATATAATATTGCATCAACAACATGTTGCACACAAGTTCTCTGGATGAAGAAAGAATTCAAGGATATAAAGGTAGAATATTATCATCCAATCTCAATCATCCATGACAACAAAAGTGCAATCAACAGTTCAAAGATTTTGATTATGCACTCAAAGATGAAGCATATTCCAATAAAGTACCACTTTCTAAGAGAATAGGTAGTCGAGCAAAGTGTCAATCTAGAATATATTACCACCAAAGAACATGTTGCATATATTTTTACCAAACCCCTTCCCAAGACACATTTGAATATCTTAGAAAAAACCTGGGAGTGATATCCCTCTCATCTCATCAGTAAAGGAAAGCACAGGCTTAGGGGGAGCAACCCTTTTCCATTAATGTCAAAAGGGGAGAAGTTGTAGACAGAGGACGAATTGTAGACACGAGGAAATTTGCAGATAGGGGGAGTATAAAAATTTACTAAGGGTTTCCATCAACGAAAAGGGGGAAATTTGTAATGTTCCCTAGCCTAGTTGAGGTCCATTATGTGCGAAAATACTCATAAATTCAAAATTTTAAAACTAACTAATTTTCTTATAGCTTACCAACTACTAATTACAACCAAATTTAACTATTGTATGATACCATTAAATAAATGCATCTACATCATGCTAAAAATGACATGAATTCAATTTAAATAACTCAAGAAAACATCATATAAATCGTTCCGAGACACAAAATTAATACACAACAATCAAACTCATAATGCAACACATAAACCAAATAAAACACTTATGTTTTGAAATTTATTGTGCAACTAGTTTCTTGGGACTGATGTTCCACCTAACCATAGAATTTTTATTCCAAATTATCAATAGCATATCAACCTTGAGCTCGGGATAGAAATCCACAAAAGAGGGTGGTCTCTCACTACCCACCACAGTTCAGAAAACCTACAACCAACTAGTATTCTCCTACAACTTTCTTGATTTTTCATCAACTCTCTTCCTTTAGACTTGCCCAACCCAAGGAATGTACCCCTTCATTGGTCTCAATCCTTGAGGCATCCCATTCATTTATCAGGGTCTCTCTAGCACATGTAACCAAGAATCTCTCTACTTGGAAACTCAAGGGAGCTGACTTCTAGGAAAACCAACAACAAACATTTTTTGTTACAATGCAACTCACAAAAGATTTCACTCTTCAATCCTGACAACCTAGCTCTTCATTCTTCTACTCCAAATACTTTCTAGAAACACTCCAACATGCTTTAGAATTCACCCTCCATGGTTGCTCCAACTCCAAGTTCTTCATTGTTTTGTTCTCTAGTTATTGTTCATGCAAAAACATTGACTGCAAATACTATTATAACTTCCCATATGAATTTCCTCCCTTTTCTTTCTTGCTTGACTTACACACTTCCCCAAACTGATTTTACTCAACCCCCATGCTCTGAATAAATATGGGATGCAACTTCTCACACCCACCCTATTACATGCATTCAATTATTGGCTTTGGGAACACTCAACAAAAAATAGAAGGATCATATACCAATAATAATTTTTCGGAAGTGGATTGAATTAATAGACATGTGTAATCCCCACTTGGACCCCTCTTAGACATTCTCTTAGGCCCTCCCCTCTCTCGTGGATTAATTTAGCCCCCATCTATGTCCATATGCCCCAACAACTAACATCACATTTTATTATTAAAATTTAGAAATATAATTCGCATATACATTGTTTGGACATAGCCACACATTATATCTATATTAATCATTAATTAAAAACAAAGTTATCGACTTAACGAGAACCGTGACTTCAAAATGAGAACTTTGGCCAAAAAAACCCATATTTTTTCATAAAAAACATGAAAATCAACCCCTAAATAAAAAAATAGTGCTATAGGTAGCCTACTTTTTTCAAACGGGGTCAAAATTACAACAGTCTTCAAGAATGGTCTTCAAAATTCATATAGTATCTCAGAAAAACCTTAAAATCAACACCCAAATAAAAAAATGATGTTACATAAAGCAATTTTTTTTTTCAAAACGTTAAAATTATAGATAATTTGAAATCATAATTTTAGCAATTGGTGCCATTAAAACCAAAACCTCAACATCAACCATCAAAATGAAAAGCACTACTAAATGCTTCATTGGGGTATTAAAATGACACATTTTTTTAAAGTGGTAAAAGAAATCATCATTACTGTAAACAAAATCATAAACTCAACCCTTAAATGCTTATTTTTTAAATCTTAGTTTATCACTTGAAACACAACATAATACATAATGCCATGAAGACAATACATT
>SNQJ01S0025520.1:100986-120511 GCA_010110895.2 Picea sitchensis
AATGGTTCAATGAGAGAAATATAATTGTAGACAAACCTAGAAAAGTCTAATTTGTTGTATAGCCTAGATCCAACATGATTTTCAAGGTGTACATTACTTTCCTTAATTAAAATTGCATATACATTCTTGTCTCTATGAACGCTCACATACAGGACCTCAAGGACTATACAGAAACATTCATATGGATCAACCCCTTCTTGTAGCTTCGTTATAATAAAACTCACTTGTGGCTTCCTCTATTCTCCCTTCTCCTTGAACCGATCTCTAGATGTAAGTCATTCTCAACCTATCCAATATCTCCGTGGATCAGAGTGTTTCATGATCCAACCCTAAATTTTCATCAAGTGTCTTCTCCTTTACCCTATCCTTTCTTTTATAATATGATTTATGAACTAACCCTAATCTCCAAAGTGATTGACGGTTGAGATTACTTCTCACCCCACTTGAGATCAATCAATAAGATTAAATGCTAGTTAAATTTAGCATTAAAATAACTCAACTAATTCAATTAATTGATTAATAAAACCAATTTAATTGAATAGTTCCTTTAATTAAATTAAATTCAAGGATATAATGCTTTGGATGATTCCCACACTTCTAGATACATAGAACTGTGCAGAAATACATGTCTGATGCTACCATGCATCAACATATGCACTTAAATTCCATGTGCAATGCAGTGACTTTTAAATTTATTGTTCACATATTCACTTCCAATATCTATTCTTAACTGTTGAAGTTGATGGCCATATTTTTTTTCTACAAAGGCCCTGTAGGCCAAAAACTTGTCAAAAACTTCTCTCTTAAGTTTTAAGAAGTAAACTCAAGTGTGTTTATAGAAGTAATAAATGAAAGTTAAGACATAATTGCACCCAGTGAAAGAAGGAGAAGAAAGTGGACCACACAAATTACTTTGAACAAGATACAAAGGGGCGGAGGCCTACCAAGAGGCACGTTTGTCAAAATTGTCCTGATGATTTTTCTCGAGAACACAATTGGCACAAACACCATCTCTACAAGAAACAAGAGGAAGACTATTCACCATGTATTGATTACATAGTTTTTTAAATGAGCGATATTTTAGATGACCAAACCACTCATGCCATAGTTTTCTCAAATCATCGCGATAAGAAACAAAAACAGATGGAAAAGATGATTACCCAAATTTGTCAAACTTGTACAACCTAGTAATATCATCAACGATTCTAGTTGTTAGGACAAGCTTAGGATATTTTGAATCCTTGATTACAACTTGGTGAGCTGAAAAATCTATAGTTTTATCTTCACTCGAATGAGTGATATGATACATGGACAAAATATTGTTGGAAATACTTGGAACACAATAATACATCATTGAAATGACCATTATCCACCTAAACTATTATAGACCCTAACACTAAGATATCTATCATCACCAAAAAATATTTTCTTGGTGTTACATTCATTAAGAGTAGAAAATATGGCTTTATCCTTAGCTATATGATAATATCCTCCATAATCAATAAGCCACTCATCAGAAGAAGGAGTAGAAGTTTCATTGAAGGAGAAACCAAAAGTAGAAAGTGCATGTCCATGAGAAGAAGAAGAAGAAGAATCAATATTGATGTTGTGCTTCTTCATCGTTGCTTCTAAGGCTTCCATACTTTTAAAACATTTGGAATCCACATGACCATGTTTACCATAAAAGTTGCAATGTCTATCCGTCTTCTTATTTTTGGATTTTTCTCCTTTGTTACCATTAGGAGTAGAAGCTGGCGAAGAAGGTTTGGGACCCTTGTTTTGCTTGTTTTTTTGGAAAGGATGTTGCTTCTTGGGATTCTTGGATTTGTCTTTCTACTGGGACACAAAGGATTTTTAAAATGTACCTACATTGTTGATCAATCCAAATTGCACAAGATTATATTTATTTCTAATCAAAGAATAAAAAAAAGAGTCAAGAGAGGGATTTTGGTAAGCACTCCCTAGAGCTTATATGGTGGGGTAAAAGGTATTGTTGGCCCTTGGTTATGGAAGGAAGCGAAGACAAGGAAGGAAAGGTAAAAAGTGAGCTTCTCGAGAGACACAGTAACTATCACTGAGTCGAAGTGAGAAAAAGAGCAGGAAGGATGGAGCGAAGTACGAAAAAGAATATCGTTGGATGAGAAGATTAGGGATGACAGATTAGAAAGGAAGAAGGATCATGGACAACTCAGCAAGCAGAGAAAGCCAACATTGGATGCTTTGGAGCACCGTGAGATGAAGAAGGAAATACAGGCTGGCGAAGCCCGAAAAAAGTGGGTCAAGTTGACCTAGGATTTTGGTAATTAGGGTTTTGACACCTAGGTTTTGACCTGAGGCTGTCGGTGAGGGATTGTAATATATAAATATAGGTCGAAAGGACCTAGGTCGGGTCATTACTAGTGCTAGGTATTGATATTGATTGTTGTTGGTTAAGAGAGTATTGTACTGTGAGAGAGAGGAGTGCTAAGAGGGAGAGCCTTCTAGTATTGTAAGATCTTCACTTGGGTGCGAAGATCAAGTCCTACAGCTGGGTGCGCAGGAACGTGGGAGACAGAAAGAAGAAGAGAGAAGATATGATGACTAAGAGTGTAGATCAGAACTATAAGATTTACCTTAATATATCATAAGCACAGTTCTATGGACGTATCCCTAGAGAGAGGGTGAACCACGTATATCTAGTGTTATGTGTGTGTGATTGCTGCCTGGATCTTTGTCATTGTTATACTGTTAATTTCATTATTGTGTTAGATCAGATGTATGGATACATAGAGTAGATCTAACTGATAAAGAGATATATGAATGATACATTATTTTTGTATTAGTTCCACTTGATATTCCCCTGATTGTAGATATCTCTGTCCTGCAACCCCCCCTCTTATCTACTTAGGGTGAGACTACATCTGCTTTGCAGGTGTTTTCGAAAGGGCCAATAGTTAGGGCTTGTTGGTGTGCTCTTGGAGTGAACCCTGGGTTTGCCCCTGTGCCGACAAATGGTTCCGTTGTCGGGACAAGAATCTGTGTAAAGGAATTTCAAGGTGGTTACCATCGAAGACAGAGATTCATAAGTGGATAGAGGATCAAGAGAAGGACTTCATAGAAGCCCATAACAAGAACCCTAAACTGAGTACTGAAGATTGGCTACAAATATACATTTTCACCAACATTATAACGATCTTCTTTGGGGGAATCCACCAGGAGTTGTTTGAATGGTTGGCTAGGTTAGCCGATACCTAATTTGAGATCATATCTAGACCTCCTATGGTCTGGACGTCAGAGTTGATTAAGAAGGTTAAGAGAGTCGACAACGTTGTATCAAGGGTTGTAGAACACTGGTTCGATAGTACCATTGGAGGTTATATTGCCGAGTTTTCTCTTGACATAACATAATCGTATAGCCAAGCCGAGAGATACTTTTTCAAAGGACCTAGAGGAAAATTTTTGCACTTTTTGAAGCTGAGAACCAAGATGTTGTTGCATGAAAAGAACATCTTGAAGATACAGTAGATTGGTCAGACCTGAAAAGGCTAATGTTCAAGATCTCAAACAGCGACAACGACACATAAGCTAGACATACACGCAGTGGGAAAGTATTCCGAGGAGTTCACCTTGAGAACTTGTTTAAGAAAAACTATGGAGAAGAGGGTTTCTACTGTGGAGAAGAGGTAGATCTAACCGACGAAGAACATTCAGAGCCCACCAGAATAGAAGAAGGGGAAGCTAAAGAAATTTTCCAAAGCGAGCCAGAAACCTCAGGAACTACGCAGGTTACTGAAGTAAGTAAAATTAACCCTCATGTTGTTTCAATAGTACTTAGCAGTCAGAATAGTCAGAACCACCAGAGTCCTCAGAGCACTATTACTGGTAGCATAGCATCTACTCAGACAAGAAGTATAGTCATCTCTATGGTAGATGAAATGAGGCTCCCTATCTTTAGAGGAGATGGATCTCAAGATCTAGATAAACATTCATTTCTATGTGAAGCCATATGGAATATTAAAAGTATCACCGATGAAGCCATCAAGAGAACCCAGTTCAACACTACGTTACAGGATCGCGCACTGAGATGGTACATGAAACTTGTCCAAGGACTGGCACAACCTAAGCCACAGAATGAGATCAAGAATGCACTAGTTGCAGAGTTTAAAAAACCTAAGTCGGAGTCACAATGTATTACAGAGCTAAAAGAGATCAAACAAAAGATAACAGAACCTGTTTGGGAGTTCGACCAGAGATTCAAGACCCTAACAGGCCGATTAAATTTTTAGATCCCCGATGAATAGAACAAAGAATTATTCATCATTTCTTTGTTACCACACATCAGAGTCCCTCTGATGCAATATAAGATTTCATCGCAGGCAGAAGCTTTGGAGATCTCCATGAAGCTTGAATCAACACCTATGGGAGAATCTAGCTCACGCATGAGCCAGATATTAAGCTAGCTGACTAGTTTATCTCTGTAGGTTGAGGACATGAAGAAGGACAAGGGGAAGGACAAAAGAGAAGATATATGGTGTGTAAGATGCATATCTAAAGGTCATGATAAATAACATTGTCCCTTATTCCATGAGTATTTGGCCTCAGGAGCGTCGATCCCCTTGAAGCAAGTTAACCCACCCTGGTGCGATGTATGCAGAAATAGGCATCACCCAGGTGAGTGATATTACATGCATAAGTATGTTCAGACACACAAAAACTTGTACTAAACATTCTGTAAATTAGTGGGGCATGATGATCGCGATTGTAGAGCTTACGATCTCATGCATGAGAGATCGAGGGACATATACAAGATCCAAGGTGAAGTACACCAAGAAGGAAATAATGCACAGTATAATTCTCCAGGAAGAGGAAGTTTCAATCCCCACAGTGGATACAGAGGACGAGGAGGAGGAGGAGGTATGGGTCGAGGCCGAGGACAAATTATTTGTTATAACTGTGTGCAGCCAAGACACTTAACAAGGGATTGTCAGAATCCTTGCACAACCTACAATTATTGTAACTCCTTCGAGCATGTCATAGAGGAATGCCCTGTGCTACTGGATAAACTTTAGGAAAGACAAGGACCCTAGAAGAACCCACAAGTACAACTGATATATGTTGAACCTCATGGAAATGACCCTAGAGTCACTGTCATTACTTGAGGAGGCACTGATATAGGAGAAGATAGGGCAGCACAAGGAAAGAATGCAGATGACCATGGATTCAGGAAAGCTGAGGAGAAGACTCAGGCTTTTGATGCAAAGAAATAAAGACAAATATTTGAGGAGACAAGAAAAGAGTTCAAAGGGGATCAAGGGTCCTCATCTAGAATGCCGACAAAAACTAAAGAGTATGGCATGCCTCAGGCGTTTGATCAGTCTGCATCACCAACATAAGAAAAAGGGGTAAGCAAACTCATGGAATTTGTGTGCACTTTTTTTAAGTTGATTCAAGATAAAAGCATTGTACAAGAATTACAATATTTAATCAAGCGGTATGAGCTAGGAAAGATAGACTCCTTACTGAATAGGGAAGTGCACCAAATTGGGAAAAGGAGAAGGAAAAATAAATAATTACACTTGCATTCTCAAATAGGAGAATATGATATAGACTATGTAGTCCTCGACTTAGGGTCGGAGGTCAATGTCATGACGAAGAAAACTTGGGCACTGATGGGAAAACCCAAGCTGATATACTCCCCTATCAGGCTTCGCATGGCTAATCAGCAAGCTGTCATCCCATTTGGACGATTGGAGCATGTCCCTGTGGACATCGATGGAGTTAGAACTTTTACAGATTTTGAAGTAATTGAAATTGTTGATGACAACTGCCCTTACCCTGCATTATTAGGAATTGATTGGGCCTTCGACAATTCTACTATTGTTGATCTAAAGAAGAGGCGAATGACATTTCAAAGAAATGGCCTTAGGGTCATCGCATCTTTAGATCCAGATGAGGGACCTAGATACACAGAGCCTGCCAGAGAAGAAGACTACACATATGAGCTGGAAAACATCTATAAATTAATAGCCAGACAACAAGATTATATCAACTCTACTGCCAATGGGAATCTAAGCTGGAGAAGTGACAACGCGATTTAATCAGATTCAGGAGAAGTGTTGGAGAACTGGCAAAACCATATGTATGAAGTATCCACAAGGAGATGTGCTCGACTGACCAGAGAATTTTGTTGGATTGGTACGACAATAAGTAACTTACCTACCTTTGATGGTATGAATCCTTTAGAATCCTTTGTGATGGACTTTGAAGCAATTGTACCAGCACAACAGAGGTTGTTGGCTATGGATGAGGCCATGAAATCTACACCTGTAATATGGTGGGGGACGCACAAAGGAAACATCACAAACTGGACACAATGTTGAACCTTGATGACAACACGATTTTCAGTACAAGTAGGAACCTATGAAGCGAGGTACATAGGTCGAATCTTCCCAAAGGACCATGTACGAAGCTGAGAAGAGGCTTGGAGTGAAATTCCTCGAGAAAAATGGGTTTATAGATTCATTAACACGCTGGACACGATCCCTATCAACTGGTACCTTCAAGCAGAGATGTGCCTCGTCACTTCAGATTGGGAAGGTATGATCTATAATTTTGTAACCGCCTTTTTGTTTGACAATGAATTTCCTTCTGTAGACCAAGCATTACAGATTGTGAGACAGAATGTATTTAAGGAGGCATCTGGCCTCCCTTTAGAGCAAGAAGAGGATGAATGGACTGCTCCATTCCATAAATTGCAAGAATGTTACCAAATTAATGTCGATGAAGATGATGATCCAAGGAAGGTAAACATTGCTGAGACAGAAGGCCACATGAATGTGCAAGGACTAGGAGTTGAACTGCCATTCATTGGACAACTGATCAAGATAAAGAAAGTTAATATCAAGATAGAGGAGACACCGAAGCTTGCCAATGTCGGAGATTACTGGGATGCTGCTACCATTGACAAAATTACAGAATTATTGCACGAGTATCAAGACTTGTTTTCGACCAAGTTCACTGATATGAAGGATATCAAAGGACCTATGGGAGAAATGAGAATGCCTTTGAAACCATATGTGAATCCAGTCAAGAAAAAACCCTACAGATTGAATCTGAAATATAAGGAAAAAGTGAAGATTGAGCTTGACCGAATTGTGGAAGCAGGGATTATTGAACATGTCGAAGAGTCGGAGTGGATCAGCCCTATGGTGGTACAAGACAAGAAGACAGGAGAAATCAAGATCTGTGTGGACCTCAGGAAGTTGAATGATGCCTGTCTACATGACCCCTTCCCTACACCATTCACAGACGAAGTGTTGGATAACATGGGAGGCCAGGAAGTATATTCTTTTACAGACAACTTTTTAGGATACCATCATATCTTCATTGCCAAGGAGGACCGTCATAAGATTCCCACCAACTAGCGGGGAAAATCCCCCTATGACTATATTGGGTTGGAATATAGTCAGAGAAATGACTTCCCTTAAAAGACATCCCTAATCCTAATCTATCCCAAAGGAAAAGGGTTCAGGTACCAAGTGCAGTTGAAACTGGGTACCAGACATAGAAAAAACATTCTACACAAGGTTGGAAAGGAGACATAAAGCAGAAATCAAGGGTTGCATTGCGCAATCCAAAGTCAAAGTAAAACAAGAGGATCAGAGCTCAAGTGCCTCGGGACGAGTCATAGGTGAGTGTTGGGGGCATGTTGGCCCTTAGTTATGGAAGGAAGTGAAAACAAGGAAGAAAGGTAAAAAGCGAGCTTCGCGGGAGACACGGTAACTGTCATTGAGTTGAAGTGAGAAAAAGAGCAGGAAGGATGGAGCAAAGTATGGAAAAGCAAGTCGTTGGATGAGAAGATTAGGGATGACAAATCAAAAAGGAAGAAGGATCGTGAACAACTCAACAAGCAGAGAAATCCAACATTGGATGCTTTGGAGCACCATGAGATGAAGAAGGAAATACAGGTTGGCAAAGCCCGGAAAAAGCAGGTCAAGTTGACCTAAGGTTTTAGACACCTAGGGTTTTGGTAATTAGGGTTTTGACACCTAGGTTTCGACCTGAGGTTGTCAGTGAGAGATTGTAATATATAAATAGAGGTCGAAAGGACCTAGGTCGGGTCGATACTAGTGTTGGGTATTGATATTGATTGTTGTTGGTTAAGAGGGTATTGCACTGTGAGAGAGAGGAGTGCTGAGAGGGAGAGCCTTCTGGTATTGTAAGATCTTCAACTGGGTGCAAAGATCAAGTCCTGCAGCTAGGTGTGCAGGAACGTAGGAGACAAAAAGAAGAAGAGACAAGATCTGTTGACTGAGAGTGTAGATCAAAACTGTAAGCTTTACCTTAATATATCATAAGCACAGTTATGTGGACGTAGCCCTAGAGAGAGGGTGAACCACGTATATCTGGTGTTATGTGTGTGTGATTGTTGTCTGGATCTCTGTCATTGTTATACTGTTAATTGCATTATTGTGTTAGATTAGATGTATGGTTGCGTAGAGTAGATCTAACTGATAAAGAGATATATGAATGTTGCATTATTGTTGTATTAGTTCCACTTTATATTCCCCTAGTTGTAGACATCTCTGTCCTGCAACCCCCCCTCTTAGCTACTTCGAGTGAGACTGCATTTGCTTCGCAGGTGTTGCCCAAAGGGCCAGTAGTTAGGGCTTGTTGGTGCGCTCTTGGAGTGAACCCTGGGTCTTCCCCTGTGCCAACAAGTATATACAAAATGATTCAAATTTTAGGGGGTATGTGGTCTAAATTTAGATGAAAAATTCATAAAGCTATAAAGCTAATAGATTTCCCATGTGGATCAAGAAGATTCCCACCAACTAGTGGGGAAAATCCCCCTATGACTATATTGGGTTGGAATATAGTCAGAGCAATGACTTCCCTTAAAAGACATCCCTAATCCTAATCTATCCCAAAATATCTAAATAGAAAGGCAAAAGAGAAGAAGGAATATTGGTAATTGTACCTTAGGCCTATACGTTCGATGTAGACTTCCTTCAATTTTGTAGCTTCCTAAGGTGCGGGTCTCCTCCCAAAGTTGACATGCAAGAACACTTAGGCAAACGATGATACAAATATACAAGCTCTAATTATCAATTTTAGCATTCATATATAAACATAGATGCATTTAATCAATAAAGATATTAAGATGCAATGTATTGGGACAGGAAAATAACTCTCTTATTCAAACTGAAGATTACAAGATTACAACCTTCTCATCGACAGACGCTCCGTGAACCAGGTTTGGGCTCCTCCTACTGCTGTTCCAAGTGCATAATTCCCATGCTGCCTCTCACAATCAAATGATATATTTGGGAAAAGGGAAGGGATTTCATAAAGGGAAAGGTTTGAAGGGGAATATTGAGGCCAAATCTCAGAAAGGGCTACAAAGCTTGGGTTAGAGGGGGAAGGGATTTTGGTAGAGTTTCTTTGTTCTCTTGCTTGATTTGTAAATGGGACCCCAAGAAATATTTTTATATGACAAAAATATAGTTATTCCATTTGGCGATGGGCCATAATGGGTAAAATGGTTGGAAAACCCTCAATAGCCCATAAACTCCGTCGAATTCCATGCAAATTTTTATTTTTTGCAAATTTTGGAGGAAAACACAAGTTTTTTAGCATGCAACATGTGTATGTACACAGGTTGTCTAGTATGAAACATGCGTTTGTACGCAAGCAATAGTGCAGCAAGGCATGTACATGCTCCAAAAAATTGTTTTTAGGGGAAATCCTCAGCAATAATTTGGAAAATGGTGTAAGTAAAAAGGAAAATGCCATGTATACATAGGTATGGAATTTTAGGGCTATAATATATTCCCCCTAATGTGTGAGGTTAGAACAACAACCGATGGCTAAAATACATTACAATATATTTACTAGTGGGAAGGCACGAAGTCAAGTGAGCTCGGGACTAGAGTTCGAGAGCGTGCCATCTACAAAATAATAATAATCTCTTCGAGGCGGGCATACCCATGCTTGAGATGAAATGATCATGGCTACCAATCAAGTAAACTATATATCCTTTTCATATAAATTTCTATATAAAGTGTAGCCGCGAGAAATAAACAACAGATCTACATCTCAAAATCATTTGATGATATTCAAGTACAATATATTATGCATCATTAAGAAGTATTGATTCTTGTGGTTGGAGATGAAGACATCATAGATCGAGAAACAAATTCAAGATATTCAACAACTATGGTAGGAGTAAAATAAGAGTGTAATACTCACTACCCTAAGGTCTTCGACATGTCGTCGAGAAAATACTAGAGGATATCGATCATCAGACATAGAACTTCATCGATTTTGAATCTGGACTTGATTGGAATCTTGAGATGGTCGACTCATGGAAGTCAATAGAAAAATTGCAAAATGGGCGACTTAGGTTGGATAAAACTTCCCTTGGATAAAATCACGAAAGATGATCAAACTCAGACAACCTAATATTGTCATAAGTCTATGATGCAGGAGGCACCACAAACTCTCCATATGTTTGGAAGAGTAACCAAATGGAGGAGGACACAACTCTATTTAGCGAGATCAACTTCCTAAGGTCATAATAGATCCCAATGATTGGAGAACAAACAAAAGGATGTGCTTTGTCCAAGGGTGACTATCTTGTTTCCGAATAAAATAGAAAGTATATCTCATCCCCTCTTTTTGGATTTTTTTTTTTTTTTTGTCTTTTTCAAATTTTTAACAAGCTTGAAAAATAATAAAATAATGCTATGTTACAAAGGAGGAAGGAGTGTTGAAAACAAGAAAGTTGGTTCCAAGCGCATGGAACATACTAATGTTCAAGGCAAGGAGACATGTGCAGGATAAGGAAACTTGGGGAAAATTACTCCATGTGTCAGGGTGTCAGATCGCAAAGGGAAAAAAGTGTTGCAAGGCTTGCATATAAGGAATGCCTTAAAGGTTCAATTGAGTGAAACATGGAGCCAACATTAGGCCAAATACGCAAAAATGAGACCCAGAATGTGATTCAACATGACACAACAAGAATCCTTCCATGTGAATTTTTACATGCCTAGAGAAGGTATCCTCGGTGTTTTTTTCACGTTTTAGAGAGTTTGAAAAAATGATAAAAGAAGACTCCAGGGAGTTCCTTTTTCTCAATTAGTCTAGTCAGTTCAAAAAAGGGTTGAACTTATACCGAAAATACGTCTCTTCAATACCATTTTAACGAGTGTGACTGATAAAAAATCACTCAACTATCTTTTCATTTTTAAAGAGTCTGAAAATAGCTTAACTATGGACTCACAACCTTTTTATGAGTTTAGTCTACTTAGCACGAAAAAGTATAAAATACAACAAAGGAGAACTCTCCCAGTGAGACAAGTCTCCTGAGGTGTACCTTTTTCCCGAATAATCTATAAACTCATGTCGAATAGATGTTATTTATGGACCAATTAATGAGTGTGAAAGAAACAAGGTCACTCGATGATCTTTTCATATTTAGAGAGTCTAAAAATAGATTAACTATGGACTCCAAGGGGGTTCCTTTTTTGTAAGTAATCTCCAAGGCCCGAAAAAGAGATAAACCAAAACCAAGGAGAATGTTTCTTTTTCAAAAATTTATTCCCTCAGGCCCGAAAAAGGGTTAAACCTACGCCTGGGAATACTCTCCTAGATAATAGAAGTTCCTAGGCTATACCTTTATTCGTAAAATTAGTCATCCGAATCGAAAAAGGGGTAAACTACTGTCGGACAGATGTGCCTTCAAATTTGATTTTGGCAAGCGTGAAGGACAATAAGATCGCTCGACAATCTTTTCAATTTTTGAGAGTCTGAAAGGGATTAAAGAAGACTCCATAGGGGATTGTTTTCTCAAGTAATCCAGACGATACATAAAAGAATAAATAAAGTTTCGTTGGATGTTTCTTTCAAAATTTAACTTGAAAGACAACAAACCATTCTCATTAGGGAGTCCCATGGGTAAGGACAAGAATGATGACCAGAAAGAAGAATGAGGCTTCAACACATACTCATGGAGGGACTAAACATGAATCCTTGCCTATCAAGTACTTTTGCATGGACACCAAAAGGAAAACAAGGCTCTAAATAGGATTCCCATGGAAGGAAGGCTCTACCACATAAAGTATGACACACTTATCAACAAGGAAGGTTAGTGTCGCAATTCAGTGGGGTCGATCCTAAGGCCAAATGAACCAGGAAACAGATAAGGAAAAATGAAAGTAGGGAGAAAACTAACCTATATGCCAGTTTCAAGGTCAATACCTATCATAACGGATCGAAATGATGAACAAATGTCAAAGAAAAAATGTCTCTAGTATCTTGCATATAAGGCCAATAACACTCATCCATAAGTTAATAGATCCAATATAGAGAGAAACTTTGGAAAATAAGAGGTTCTACTGAATACAAAACTTGAAAACACAGGACTAGACTATAAAATATGTACAAGGTACCGTACAGCCTTATGGATCATGCATAGTATTGGTTCAAGTAGAGTCCACTATTGGGCTCTGACCAAGATTCTCTTCGGTAGTCAACCTAGAAATCCTCCCAAAAGGGAAAAAAACGCAAACCATGGTGTAAGTCTTCCCATGGTATAGAAATCATAGTCATGGCTTCAAGGATAGCCTCATCCGAAGGTAATTCAATATCCAAGAAATCATGTGAATGAGGAGGGTCTACAGTCCTAAAGGGAGAAGTAAACTGAGCATATTCCATATGATGATGGAGGTTATTTTCAGGGTTGTCATAGTCTATCAGCAAAGAATCACAAGCACAAGGGCTTGAGGATCTACAAACAGCCAGATCAGACTCAAACGAAAACTCGAGATCACTTGTACCAAGAGGGGGAACCAAGGGTTCCCATGCCCCCATTGGATAAGCCAAAGGATCAATTGTTAAGACCAAGTATCAAGAACGAAAACATGAGTGAAAAATTTCTTTCTTAGGAGCAATTTAACACTACGGATAAGACGCCACATAATTTACTTGTGGTAGGGTAGAGTCTACACAAATACTAGGAACATATAAAGGGGCATACTAAAATAACATTGAATTAGGATGATGATCATCATATTCCAATTGGTTGATAGTGACAATGCTTCCATTGTGAGGGAATGCATCACTCGAAAGGGTGTAGACACCACAACTTTCATAGAATATACATAATCACGCTTGGGAATCATATTAAAATCTAACAATCCTTTCACCACTATAATATCAACAAGGGAAGTCTTCCCACCTAAAGAGATAGGTAACTAAGGAAGAACCCCCAAATATTCACTAGGATGTATGTCAAAATCCAAAAACTCATGGGAAGCAGACATAAGCTCGGGAGAACCCAAATCTTTCCAAGTCGAGGAGGATAAAATACTTGCGGAGGCTCCTTCATCTACAATACATCAGTAAATGTTTTTTTAATTAACTTCAACCCTTATTTGAAAGGGTGCAGAAGAAGGAAAATGAGTCTCAACAAGGTCATTCCATTCAAAGGAAACCATCCTAGGACTTGATGTTGGTGTGCTCGAAGTGAGCGGAATGCCCCCTTGTTATGAAAGTACTGAACTGTAAATGATAAAAACATAGTCGATAGACACATCACTCCCCAAGAGAAGAGTGGGATCAGCCAAATATTGCATCAACGTGACCACTTTGGTAGACTCAAAACTCTCTAAGAGAAGAGTGGGATCAACTGAAGATTTCTTCGGGACAACCACTTCCTCGACCACTAGTTGAATAGGATACGAGAAAACATGGTATGAAGGCACATAACCCCTCAAGACAGTAGTGTGATCAGCCCAAGATTTCATCGTGTGACCACTTTATCAACCACTGGCTGGAAAGAATATGAGGAAACCTTAGAAGACTAAGAATCAAAAGAGCATGCAGACACAAACCACAATATTTGTGTCTCTGGAAGGCCATGGCATAAATGAGTAAGGTGATCTCCCTTGCAAAGATTACAAGGAAACTTAGGATTACGTCCTATCCATCTAGGTTTCTTACAGTGGCTGGTTTCATTTCCTAAACATGACTCACATAGGTTGTTGACAACTCTCCAACATGACTAGAAGAGGTTGGTTGTTGAATTCTAGTATGACTCGTAAGGACTAGACTCGTGCCCCCATCATGAATTGCAGTGATTGGTTTCACATCTCCAAGATGACTAGAAAACGTTGGTTGTTTTCCCCCAACATGAATTGTAGAGGATGGGTGATGGTATTCAACATGACGTGCAGAGGTTACCAACCTATCTCCAACATGACTTGTAGAGGTTTGTGATTTCTTCTTCCTATTCTTCCTCTTTTTATTTCGTTTAGATTTATGGTTACTAGTGGCTATAATTTCACTAGAGAAGGTAGAAGGAGGAGGAGAATACCTTTTTGAGGAAGGTGTTAGCACTAGGATTCACCTTCTGATTGAAAGGAAGGTAAGCCCAGTACCCATCAGATTATATGTGAAAGTATGAGTGTTTTTTGAAAGGCCGAATGGAAAAACTCGAAATGATAATATCCTAACTCAGAAATAGGTTTTAACATGTACCAACAAATAAGGTCTTGAATAACTTAAACCAATAGTTTGGGAGTAAATGTGGATAGAAAGAAGACTTGAATGAGAGGAATGTAAGGGCTACTGCAAACATCAGGTCCACAAGAGCCTAAGGAAGAAAGTTTCTTAAAAGAAGATCTTCTTGAAATCAGAAACTAAGGAGCTAAATAAACACCATGACAATAAAATGATCAAACATCCATCATATCATTACCATAGTTATCCATATGAAGCATTCAAATATGAACATTTAGCATTTGAAGCATATAGTCTGAAATAGAAGCCAATTTCTATTAGCCAAAGAGTCTTAAGTCTAGTACACACTAGATCACAGCCACTTTATCCAAAATATTACAGTTTAGGGAGCCTTGCTCAACCATCCGAGCCTGCTAAAGCAATTAATCTGTCTATTTATAAAAAGAAAGGGAGGCAATTGCTAGAGGTACGAGCTGGCCTCTTTTCCTTAAAAATATCTAAGCATTTATTTATTCTAACAACTAAGCTAACAACCTATGTTATAAAATAGGGAAGTGTTGGTGACTAATCCAATCATGCTTCTAACTGCTTTGATCCTCTTTTGCTACTTAGCTCCTGTTTTTCCATGTGTCCCTTTGGAGCTTGTAGTTGTCCTCTAAATGAAAACTACTACTTCTGTCATTTACTCCATCGTTAACTTATCCAAAACTGTTGGCTTAGTCTTCCTAGACCCCTGGTGTTTGCTGGCAACTCCCTTGGGTAGAAACTCTGTGTAGCTCCCCCTAAAATGGAACAAGGAGAGAAGGTAATGCATGTAGGTACCACCATTGTGCTGCATATATGCACCAACATTTGTCCTCTGTTGCAATATTGAGTAGCGCCTGTAGGTAGCGCCCTTGTGTTGTGCTTGTGTGTAAACCTGCTCCCTGATAAATATTACATATCACCTGTGAGTAGTGCCTATATGCCAATTCTGCGCTCTGTGAAATATTACACAACGCCTTTACGCAGTGCCACTTATGCTACGTCTGCATACGGGTTTGGGTAGCTATGCCAAAACGCAGTGTCTTTGACTCTTGAACATGTGCAGAGCAGTTTGTGTCCTTCCATGATGACAAAATCATTCTACTTAGGTGCCTTTACCATTGAGTGAAGCTAGAACTTAGAAAAATTTCAAAATTCATATAGCTAAATGCCTAGAAGCCTGTATAGGTGGCAAAACTAGTATGTGCATATCAGTTAACCTTCCCAAAAAGGAACAATTCTAAACAATGGGGTTTACCACTATCAACTACTTTGTCATTTTAACACTTATCCTCACACTCTTTCTGGTGGAAAGAGTATCTTCAATTGGCTCAACATATTTCTTCTTCCTTGCGATGGTAGGCTTCTTCGGTGTAGCTGCGCTTTCCTTAGCTATTGGTTTATCATTTTCAATGGCAGCTTCTACCAACACCTATAAATTTCTTTGAGCTGCCTCATATTGCAAGTGTCTAATATCTGCCTTTATCTTCCTATTCTGAGACTGAAAGCCTATGTTCAGTCTGTAAAGATTCTTCAACTGTTTACGAAGAGGCAGAGCCTTTCTCACTGCGAACCTTTCCAAGTCCAGGGTATGGTTGTAGCCAATCATGAGCTCATTCATCTGAGCCAAGTGGACCTTGTCCTCTGCTTTGAGATGAGATATTTCTCTCCTTGCATCCCTAAGTTGCTTGATAAGTATTTTGTAGGTCTGGTTGTTGGGAGGGACAGTGGCATGCTCAGTCTCAATGGGCTTCTCCTCATACCCCTCTTTCTCCTGCATGGGAAGTGTCTTGTCTGTCTCATCAGGTTCCTTGTTGACTCTACCTTTATTCTTCCCTCTCTGCACAGGGGTTTCATCCTTTCTTACCATAGGCTTCTCAATGCTTCTCTCAAAGGTTTAATCTTTCATTTGCAAGGGTATTTTAGAATCTTTCTCCTTTCCCTTTTGTACAGGGGTTTCCGGCTTGTATTTAGTAGATTGTAAACTATATTTTCTCCTCTTCCTCTGAGCAAGGGTTTCATATTTCTCCCCCACAAGCCTTTTAATGATTTTTTATTTCTTCTTTAGAAAATTGGCTTCTGGCAAAGGATGCTCTTGAAAAACCTCCTTATGGATTGATGACCTAGTGAAAGGTCTATTACCCTTGATTTCAACTGCTCGAGGAGGAGAGGGAAAGAAAATACACTCCCCTTTTTTAGATGTCACCTTGGTAGAAGAAGGAACTTCTTCTAACCTTGGTGGAGGTGGTGGTGAGAAATATCTGTGTGGAGAAGGACAGACTTCCTCCTCAGCTTCCCTAACCTGCTTGTTGATCTCTGAAATAGGGGCTCTACCCTTTCTCTTCTTGTTGATCCCTGCTTTAGTACTGGTAGGTGATGAAGGAACTGCGATCTATGATTGGGGAGTAGGTGTTGTGTCCAAATCGAAGTGAGAAGTAACCAAAAAATGCTCCCAAGAAATATTTTTCTTTCCCAACTCTTCAGAGACAAGCATCCTAATAAGTCCAGAGTGTAAAAGACTAGAATCCACATCTTTAGATTTGGCTTGCTCCCTATCTGAAATTTTACCTATACTTATTAGTAGGTAATAAGGAACATTCATCTGAACCTTACCAGTAAAATGTAACAACAACCTTATGTGGTAATGATACAAGGTGTTAAATCTCCTTTNAAGTAACCAAAAAATGCTCCCAAGAAATATTTTTCTTTCCCAACTCTTCAGAGACAAGCATCCTAATAAGTCCAGAGTGTAAAAGACTAGAATCCACATCTTTAGATTTGGCTTGCTCCCTATCTGAAATTTTACCTATACTTCTTAGTAGGTAATAAGGAACATTCATCTGAACCTTACCAGTAAAATGTAACAACAACCTTATGTGGTAATGATACAAGGTGTTAAATCTCCTTTCACAACTAAAATATCTCTATATGATTTTCAACATTCTGTCAAACTGGTCGATCAACTGATTCCTTGGAATACTATTAGATAAGTCGTTGGATCGGTATTCAGGCTTGAAGAGATATTTAACAAAGGGTGAACTCAATATCATGGCCTTGAACCAATTTTCACCTGAAATGGGGATCCTTGTTGCAGCTGAGATGGAGGCTTCAGTTACCTCAAATTCCAAATCTCCAACTCTGGTTTTCTTGCCATCAAAATTTAATGCAAATTTTTTTGCTACTTCTGGGTGGCCTCTCTGCATGTTCTGGTATAAAGAGGGGCATCCTTCTCTTCGAAACATCTACCTTGCCATGGGTTCTGTGTCAAAAAGGCGCATGTCCACAGGTTCTGTTCAAACTATCTTGACACCTTTGTGTGATTCCTTCGACTAAGGGGTCTCCATGACTCAAAATGAGGGTTCTTAAGAGGCTTAAGGGATGTTATTGACCAGAAAGCTTCAATTCAGGCTTCAAATGCACAAAGATGGCCCTCCAAATTAATAGTGCTTAAAAAATGAGCTTGACTATGAGAAATGGACCTTCAGACTTATACAGGCTTTTAGAGTGTAGACTGTGAAGAGGTAATCCCAAAATGACTCTTCGTACAGGATGAAAGGAAGAAAAGAATAATCAGAGAAGGTTTGAGCAGTGCCTCTGCGTAGCGCAACGCATACACAGAGGATAGGTTATTGCAGGCTTGGGACTTTCAAAGGCTATAAAAAAAAATAGTAATCAAACCATGGAAATGAGAAAGGATGTTTATAGGTATGAAAATATGGCTCCCTTACTACCCTGCAAGCTTAACAAACCGAAACCTGAGCACAAATCTCCTATGAAAAATAATATGCAAAGGAGGTTGCACAGGATACCTGTGAAGTCGACATCTGTTGAGATCCTTAGCGTGATATTAGGATGAGATTGAGGAAAATTCAGCCCTGAAATCTCTCACAGCATCGGATTTAGTTGGCATGCAGTCGCCTGATCGGAACTAGCAAACTTACTCAGCGCAATACTGCTGAACTTTTCAAATTTAGAAACTGTTACCAAATATCATAAATGCAAGATCTTTTGAAAGTACTTCAACTGAATTTTGGCACTGAAAACAAGGGACATGGTATCAATCATGGAAATCATGACTTAGAGTGGATGAATGATAAACGTGACAGGTGCTACAGAACTGCCTGTTGAGTGGGCAGCGCTTCCAAATCAAAAAATGATTGGAAAGGTAAGTGGGGATGATGAGGCATGCATATGAGGTCATGAGTGAGGAGAGAGGTGTGTCACATCATCCTGATCATGGGAGGTATCAACCTAGGGATGAATCATGAGAGGGTACATAAAGAATAGAACATGAGATAAAAAGGGTTGAAGGATCAAAAATCGAATTGAGGATGAGGACATNTAGTTGCTAATGCCATTTCCAGGAGACCTACAACCTTTTCCATGAAATAGATCTCAACAGACTGAAAGTCCATTCTCTTGGTGGAGTACTCCAAGAATACATTCACTTGTGAGCTTATGAAGGGAATCATTTAGTATTTGGTCTTTTTGAGGTTGCATCCATACAAGAAATCCTCACTAAAGAAGAGTGACACAGAGAAGATGAAGCCTCATTTATATGGAACATACAGGGTGATTAAGAGAGTTGGAGAGGTGGCGTATGAGTTAGAGTTTCTAGAGGGAAGAAGAATCCACAATGTATTCCATGTATCTTGCCTCGAGAAGACATTGGGAGCAGTCTTGCAGGAAGATTCCCCCCCCCGCTTCGAATCCTTGAAGCTCGATCCGAGCGGGTTCATCCATGAAGCACTGGCTGAAGTGCACTTCGAAGGATTTTGGCACGCTTCCTTCCATTTCTGAAGCACCCGGTCCAAAGCGCGCTTCACATGCGCTTATTAGGAAGGCCCGCACACTTCCAAGGGGGAATGAGGTTTTTTGGTGTGCAACTGAGGGTTATTTTTCCTTACTAGTGGTATTTTAAGAGGTCCCCACCCCCTCCATTTCACCCACCCTATTAATTAATGGTAATGTTAAATTCTTAAAGTAAAAGTGACATTCT
>SNQJ01S0025520.1:120521-133343 GCA_010110895.2 Picea sitchensis
AACCAAATAAATGATTGGCTAACTCACTATGGAAAACTATGGAGCACATAGAATACCACTAAGAAGAAAATCCTAAAAAGATACAAACCAAAGAAACTACCCTTCTGAACTCTTCCGACCTAGGGAGATGAAGTCTTGATCTTCCAAAGCATTCACAAAGGAAAATGACTGGCCAGGAGAAGCAGTTACCTAGACCTTCGACCAAAGGTCCCTTTGTGTGTCTCCCAGAGAATACAGAGTCTACCTCAGGTACCGCGATACACCCCTCGTAGTCACATGTGTGTCAACCTATATAATGGAAACTGGGCCACCAAATTGTAATAAAAAACTGAAGGGGTGCATTCAATATTCGAGAGAGTGTATGGGAAAGGTAACTAAGCCAGAATATCCTCCTGAGGCTTGAAACGCAACAGGGCCATAATCACTCTTAGATTACCTTGGACAGATCCAAGTGTCTCAGACATATAACACAAGGCGGGCCAGTAACGCTACAGGATTGACCCCCAATACACACTCCCCCAAATTCTTTGTCGGGATCAGGAGTGGATATCTTCATCACCGTCCTCCACGTGGCCTCGTGTTTGACTCCTATGCGAGAGGATCTTTCCAGATTGAGTAATTACAAAGTGGATTTTTCATACCCTAGCACAACAACCTAAGTTAAGTTTTGGTTGGCCTTGGAGAGTTTACCTCTCCACACCTAATCCAAGGCCCTAGCCTAATCTATTTGTGAACTCTAGAAAAAGTGTTACTAATATATTTTAGATTAGCACGTTCATTTTAGGGGATTTTCTTACTCAAGGAATGGAAGTGCAACTTATGTTGTTTGAGACTCTTGTGAAAAAGAAACTAATTAGAACACTGGCAAAGAAGACTTTACACTAATAAATGAAAAAGAGTTTCAAGAAAAAATCATGAACAATCCTTCAAACATAAAGATGCAATATTTTCTCCTTTCCATGCAAAATGCACAATGCAACTTTCGAGTGAAACAAAAGAGAAAATGAAAGGATTTTGTTTCTTCATTTTCTTTTGAAATGCTTTCAGGATGAGAAGAAAACACAACCCTATGCTACTTTATTTTTCTTTTTCAAATAACAATGAAAAGAAAATGCAAAGAAAGAAAGAGACCAAAAAAACTAGGTTTTTATTTTTTATTTTCTTCCAATCAAAGAAGAACTAACAAAAGATGCTAAGAGAAAATGCAGAATACTCATTTTTCTTAAAATTCAAGATAAAAATAAGCCAACAATGCTTGGAAACACAGAGAGACAAAATGATTATTTATTTATTTATTTCATAAATAATCTGATCCCACAAATTGTCTCAACCCCAAACAACAGAGGCTTATGGAACTCAGGAAGTCCTGGGAACCACAATTTTCCTGTAAGAAAGGAAAATATTTTGAAAAAATTCTCCAAAACAATAGAGACATGTGTTGTGCATGTCCATCCTACGTATGCATGTGGGATATATATAATGCAGACTGTGTATGTACGTTTGTTATATAGAGAACATGGTGCGTACACCTTTGTAAGTTTTCAAAAAAGAAAAAGTTTGGACAAACAACTTGGGAAAGGGAAACTAGTAGGCACTTGGAAGGTGACCAGAGACCCAACCTGACTCAGAATACTCAGAAAACTCAGAAAGAAACTGAAAATCAAATCTAACCAATATATCCCACTAAGAACCTAGAGAGACTCCACGATGGAGTCGCCAATTCTGCTAGCAGGGGAAGTCCCCCTATTACTATACTTGATCAGAATATAGGAAGAGCATTGAATTCCATTAAAATACATCCCTAATCCTAAGTTATCCCAAACTATCTGAACAGAAAGAAAAAAGAGAATAAGGAATATTGGTAATTGTACCTTAGGCCTTAATGTTCGATGTAGACTTCCTAAGCTGCAGGTCTCCTCCCAAAGCTAACCTCCAAGAACACTTAGGAAAACAATGCTACAAATATACAAGCTCTACTTATCAATGTTAGTGTTCATATATAAACATAGATTCATTTAATCAATAAAGATATTAAGACGTAATGTATTGGGACAGGAAAAGAACTATTTTATTCAAACTAAATATTACAAGATTACAACCTTCTCATCGGTAGACGCTCCATGAACTAGGTATGGGATCCTCTTACTGCTGCTCGAAGTGCATCATTCCCATGCTTCCTCTCACAATAAACTAATATCTTTGGGAAAATGGAAGGGATTGCATAAAGAGAAAGGGATGAAGGGGAATGTTGAGGCCAAATCTCAGAAAGAATTGCAAAGCTTGGGGCTGGAGGGGAAAGGGATTTTGGCAGAGTTTCTTTGTTCTCTTTCTTGATTTGTAAATGGGACCCGAAGAAAATTTTCTATATGAAAAAAATATGGTTATTCGGTTTGGGGACAGGCTACAATGGGTAAAATGGTTGGGAAACCCTCGATAGCTCGTAAACTCCGCTGAATTCCTTATAAATTTTTATTTTTTGCAAATTTTGGAGGTAAATGTAGGCTTTTTAGCATGCAACCTATGTATGTACGCAAGTTGTCTATCATGAAACATGTGTTTGTACATGGGAAATAGTGCAACAAGGTGCATACATGCTCCAAAAATGTTTTTTTAAGAGATATCCTTAGCAGTAATTTGGAAAATGGTGTAAGTAAAAAGGCCAATGCCATGTATGCATAGGTATGGAATTTTACGGCTATAACACCACCTCCTCATTAATTAATTGTGCTAACAGGTTGCCAATATGGGTCAAAGAGAGTCCCACCTCTCCATTATTGTATTGGATTTTATTTTCTGCTACTTAGTTAGTTGGGTAGTTAGATATATTATTATAATAATAGAGACTCATTTAATGAGTTCTTTACACTATGGTATTGGGTTTTATTTTCCACTACTTAGTTAGCTAGGTATTTAGATCTATTATACTAATAATAGAGAATCATTTAATGAACTTTTTTTTACTTTGTCCAATGGACCATTTTGTAATGTTATATTAAGGCCTAGCGGGCCTTCTCATACTATCAAGTTATTCATTTTGGATTCTTTCATATTTTTTGTTGTTCATTGTGAGAATAATTAGCTCTGAGTGATTTACTAGTAATTAGTTTTAGAGGTGAGGCTACTCTTTGAGCCTCACCTCCCGAGTAATTCATTTACATGTTTTTGTCCATGCTTCTTTTCATTAAAATTTTCATGTCTAAGCTCCTCGTCTCTCGTCATTCAAGCTATATAGATCTCATCCCCTGAGATCTAGATGAGTGGTATCAGAGTAGGTATTCTCTCCATCAGAACAAAGGTTTGAATCATTTTGCAGGTTCAGACATTTAAAATTGTAAGAATCATGGTTGGTCCACAGGCATTACATGGCCTTTTTTTTACCCTCGGATCTTCGTTCACCATTACAAGGAGAACCATACATGGATTCACTTCATCCATACATGGATTCACTTCATCCATACATGGATTCACTACATCTATACATGGATCCACTACATCCATTGGTCTACAACATTTTCAAAAACTTTGCAGGGGGTCCATGCTCCGCATGGAGGTTCCACAACCTCTACAACAACCCATGCTTCTCTACAAACCCTTGGCATATTTTGTGGCCCTATACACTCAACCAACGTTTAATAGGTTATGTGACTTATACATAGAATTTTAGAGGCTCTACCATATCTCATTATAAATATATCTTCAATACCTCAAATGGGTATTTCACGGAATCTCATTTGGCTTCCTGGTTTGAGAGATATCATCGATTGAATATCAGCATGTATTTGAACCAATGAAGCCGCGCGTACCACCATCTTCAACGGTTTTTTTTTCCATTCTTAGAAAATGACAGAAGAATTTCCACATATTTATGGAAGGATATTTTTTATGGGATTAATCAGTAAATGTGGACATAAACGGATCTTCCTAGATCCACCTAGATCTAGAACAAAACAGAACAAAACAGAACAAAACATGATGCTTCCCCTAAGTTCTAACCATTGAGTTCACTATTTAACAAGAGATGGGTAACATATCGTTTAAATATCGCTTTCTCTTGCCATTGTCATCTTAGCTCCACTCTGATGCTTTTATGATATTGAATCTGCAAGGGAACACAAACCAACCAAAGTGAAAACAACACAATGTACTCAACGAGAACTTATGCATGTGATCAAGGAATCATACAATAAAACGAGAATAGTTTTATGGGAAAGAAACATATTGTTGTATAATATTAAATGAAAGTGGATATTACAACCAAAATCCTTGATTTCATAAGGTCCCCTTTCAATGGCCCTTTGCTCCAACACACACACTTGCTCCAACCTTGAATGACGAAGATCCACAATGACTTGATGAACTAAAATGAAGCTCTCAAGTATGAACTGAAGTAGAATTCCTCATCCAATTCTTAGCCTATTCAACCTTCATTAACCTTATCCTTTTCCATGAGAAATCCCTCTTTAGGATGATCCCACCAAATCAGAGAAGCGAGTAAAATCCCAACCATACGGACGCCACCTCATCTTCTAGAAGATCCCCTTCTAGAACTTTCATGAAACTTCCCCTTTTCTTCGTCTTTTGACATCGTCGCACCCTAGCTGTAGAGCATCCTATGGAGACGTCGCAACCTAGCTTTAGGCCATAGGGAAATGATCAAGGATCATTGCACCCTGCATGTGGTGTAGCCTGCGACAACCTTCCTTGATAGGGTTTTTAAGAAGAGAAAGTCAGTCACTTTCCTCATGAAGAAAGGCTCTTTTTGAGAACATGAACACATGTTGTCAATAGATCACTGGGGTGACCAAAATAATGTGTAACAATATATTCAAGATATCAAATGGGTATTTCGTGGAATCTCATTTGGCTTCTTGGTTTGAGAGATATGATCGATTGAATCCTAGCAAGTATTTGACCCAAGGAGGCAACACGTACCACCATATTAAAAGGTACTTTCTCCCTATTCAGGAAACTAAAGGAGTTCCACATATGGATATAAATATCTCTTCAATTTCTCAAATGGGTATTTTGTGGAACTTCATTTTGTTTTCTGGTTTATGAGATATATTTGTTTGAAGCAACACATGTATGTAACCAGCGTGGTCGTGCACCCTTCAAATTTGTCCCGGTTTTTCTCAATCAATGGACCACCTCAAAACAAGTTCCATATATCTATGGAAATATCTCTTCAGTAGCTTAAATGGGTCTTCGAAGGAATTGGATTTCATCATGTGTATCATAAGTCATGAATAGATTTGAAGAAGGATGTTCACACCCCCCAAAGTCACGAATTTTCCATATAATTTTTTTAAATTTTGGGATTTTATTAAAATTTCTTTATTTTTCTACCCATGTAAAATGTCATTTTCCACTATTTTATGGGTCAACCACAAACCCATGGTTATGGATCAACCACACAAAACCCTTATCTTCATTGGGTTTTTTCACATTGTAATCATAATGGTATGATAATGGAGTTTCTCTTTTTATCATGGGTGAAATGATGGGGACCATCATTTTCTAAGGGTGGAGGAATGATCCGAATTTTAGGGGGTATGTGGTATAAATTTAGATGAAAAAGCCATAAATCTATAAAGATAATAGATTTCCCATGTGGATCAAGGAGATGCTCACCTCCTCATTAATTAATTGCATTAACAGGTTGCCCATATGGGTCAAAGAGAGTCCCACCTCTACATTATTGTATTGGGTTTTATTTTCCACTACTTAGTTAGTTGGGTAGTTAAATCCATTATTATAATAATAGAGACTCATATAATGAGTTATTTACATTATTGTATTGGGTTTTATTTTTCGCTACTTAGTTAGCTGGGTAGTTAGATCTATTATACAAATAATATAGACTCATTTAATGAGTTCTTTTTTGCTTTGTCCAATGGACCATTTTGTAATTCTATATAAAGGTCTAGCAAGCCTTCTCATAATATCAAGTTACGCATTTTGGTTTCTCTCATATTTTCTATTGGTCATTGTGAGATTAATTAGCTCTGAGTGATTTACTAGTAATTGGTTTTAGAGGTGAGGCTCCTCTTTGAGCGTCACCTCCCAAGTACTTCATTTACATGTTTTTGTACATGCTTCTTTTCATGAAATATTGGCATGTCTAATCTCCTACTCTATTGGCATTCAAGCCATTCAGATCTCAGCCCCCGAGATTCGGATCACAAACACAGAATATGCACTACCAAGCTTAGAAAGAATAAAATAGATGCATCGGTATTCCTTCAGATCTATTTTGCAGTCTACACATAAAAGTCTAAGTGTTTTGAAATTAGATAAATAATATTCAATGCAAGGAAAATCATTAGGAATTAAATTCATTAACTAATTTTCTAACTAGTGAGCTCGAATAATATTGTGTTTATCAAACATAGCTTCAAGCGTGTCCCAAGCTTTATTTGGGCCATCAATTCCTTGAAGGTGAATCATTAAATCATGAGAGATGGACATTCAAACTAGTCCACATGTGCCATCACTCTTATTAACCCATTTGACTTTATTTTCATCATCATTGGGTTCTATTTCGTTTCTCGAGGTAATCATGTACAATCCTTTACTTCTTAATACATCTTCCATATGGAATTTTCATTAGAAGTAGTTGGTACTTATAAGAAAAAGATCACTGGGAGAATCCATAATAAAATATGCTAAGAATATGGATTTAAAATAAAAAAATGATGCTTTTGATGGACTATTCTCGAAAAAATAGATTGTTTAAAAAACACAGCACTCAGAACAGACTTCGGATGTGAAAGTTATACCCTTTTGAAAAAAAACATAAAAAATAACCAAAGAGCCACGTGACAAGTAGAAGTTGGTCCACGTGGTGATTCCCCTCCTTCACTAATTTTGCCTATAAACTCACTTTTTAAATAAGTTACTTATGAAGTGACCCACTTTTATAGAATAAGCGGGAATCACTTTTACAATGTAGTTACTTTGTAAATTAAAGTTGCATGCAAAAAAAAAAACTTAAAATAAAATTTTAAAGTTATTTAATAGTGATTCACTTTTATAATTAAGTGAAATGCACTTTACAATGGATGCATGAACTTTTTCAAAAAAAAAAAAAAACTTACAATAAAGTTACTTTGTAAAGTAAAGTTGCATGCAAAAACAAATAACTTAAAATAAAATATTAAAGTTATTTAATAGTGATTCACTTTTACAATTAAGTGAAATGCACTTTATGAACTTAAGACCTCTTGCATAATAAATAAAATTTTAACAAAGTGATCAACTAGTGCAAACCAAATAATAATCTTAAGAAGGAGAGTTGGGGATGTTTTTGTTGTTGTGGAAGATGTCCTTGGAGTGTGTGCTCAATAAAAATTTATTTTCATGTATTCACACACAAAAAACAATTGCTTCTCCACAACAACAAGGGTTAGATCTCAGTTATCTTACCTAAGAAATACAAATTTTCCCTTTGTTTCTGATTCATTGTTAGGGACCTAACCTCCCTAACCCCTCATATTGTAGGTATAGTAATATATTTTACATGTAATAAAGGTCGTAATAATAAATGAAGCCTACTTAATAAAGTGGACAAGTCAAATGTAGGAAGACCTAATAGAAGCTTCCACTTCTAGAAAGATCTTCCTCTATATTTTCCTTTTGGTAGATAGATTTACTATAAATAAGAGTCGAGGGTATGGGAAATATTTTTCTTGAGAATTATTGTAATTGATCGTTGCTCTACTGGAAGTTTTCCTCTCGAAGCGGCAAGTGAACATTGCTCCCATTTCAATAAAGGTATCATTTTGGTGTGATATTCTCTCTATTATGTTGTTTCGTTGGTAATTTATGTGATATTCATATTTCTATTCAATATAACATAACCAGGTGCATAACAAGTGGTATCATAGAACTTTCCTCGGTAAGAATTGTCGGTTAATTTTTTTTCTGGGTAGAGACATGTTCTAGTGTCTTTAAACTACAATGATTTGTCATTCAATGCATAAATATGCGGTCAGGGAAGCATACACACAGGAAATACAAGAGGTTTTTAATCTCACATTGTTGGACACCCTTGTAACCCCTATTAGTACATCTTTGAGTGGAAGCGCATTAGACAACACTTGTATACATGCTTTCTCTTCCAAGTACCTCTGGTATATCAGGAGCCCCCCTAGATATCCTGAAACCATCCATAGATCAATCGATCAATCACCTGATTGTTATAGTACCACCGAGAATAGAACTCGAAAGGATACTCTCTAGTACCTTGGTAATTGGGCAGTATGGCTAAGGGTACGGTCTAGCCTCCTTAGTTGGTGCCCTAAGATATTGGACCAATTACTACTGTTCGATCCCGTAGGAATATCAGAGGGATATAGCACAAGTGAAACCTTTGTCTATAGGAAATATTAAAACCCTAAACATGGGGACAAAAGCATAACATAAAGAGAATATACAATATCTATTTCCATGCAACCTTGGCTCCTACATTCTGGTTGCGAAATAACTACACATTTTTTCCTGTTAAGAATTTGGGCATTTCGACACTATAGTATTATTCATATCAGAGTATAACTCTCCAAGAGTTGAAAAACAAAATTGAGGCCTTCCCACACCCTTATTTGATACATATCCTATTGGATTCCTCTTTTCGTCCCGATCGTTGTGATACCTATCAATTTTCAGTCTTTTTTCCTATGGTCCCCACACCCTTATTTGGGACCTATCACATTGGATTCCCCTTTTCTCTTTAATCATCATGATACCATTTACCCGTAACCCATTTTTTGTGTGGACCCACCCCCCCTTCTTGTGTCCCCCTTTCACCATGGCTCACACCCACAACCAAGACCTTGAATCATGCTTCAATGCCTTGTCATTTGATCTTTGTAAGGTTCGGATGGAATCGCAACAAATAAATGCCAATATTTCCACCATTCATTCCACCATAGACACCAAAATGGAAGCCCTGAAATAAGACATGAAGGACCTCTATTCCCACATGGAAATCTATATTGTATCCTTTGTTTCCCATCTCTTCGCCAAATTGAATATTCTTGGAGGCCTTACCTCATCTGACAAACCTTTGCACCCTGAAGGTGACTCTTCCTCAAATTCCTAGACTTTTCAGTCTAATCATTTTCAGCGTGACCTGCATCTTCCTAGAGTAGAGGGGAACAAATTTGATGGCTTAGATCCCACAGGATGGGTCACCCAAATGGAACACTACTTATCTTTGCATGGCATCACTGATGAGTTGGCCAAACTCCATTATGGTGTTCTCCATTTGGATCTCGAATGTTCGAAACTGTGGTGATGAGGTAAAGGAACACCAAGGGTATGTGGCTTGGATAATGTTTGTTGCAGAGCTTTATGACCACTTTGAGACGGACGCCCATTATTTAGGTCGTTTGACCAAGTTGAAACAAACTAACACAGTGGAAGATTTTATAGCTTCCTTTGAACAATTGGCTTTCAAAACGGAGGGCATGATAGATTCTTTTTTCAGGGAATTCTTTATCAGTGGCCTCAATGATGAAATACCTTCCCATGTCCTCATGTATTTCCCTAAGACTTGGTTGGAAACTACTAAACGGGTCAAGGAAGCACAACAAATAGTCTCATCCCAAACCAGAAAAACACCCTTAATTCCTCACCTTAAACTCACCATTCCCACCACTCCTACCACTCCCCTCAAGATCCACACATTGACTTGAGAAAAAATGATTGAATTCCAACATAAGGGTCTTTTTTATAATTGTGATGACAAGTATTTTCCAGGGCACAAGTGTAAGGAACATAAGATTTTTATGCCTATGTCTGAGGATGTTTCTGAAGAAGAAGTATATGCTTCCACTATACCTGAGCTACCCCCACCAACTAATCTTAATCCACCAAAAGTTTAACCATTGATTTCCCTAAATGAACTCACTAGTTTATTTTCTCCCCAAACCCTCAATTTACTTGGCTACATTAATCATAGGACATTCATCATTATCGTTGATAGTGGAAACACCCATAATTTTATTCATCACCGCATTCCCAAGAAGTTAATTGCTATTTCTGTCTAGTTAATAATTTTCAAATCATGATTTCCAATGGGGGTTCCATGAAATGTGGGAAGCATTGTGAAAATGTATGCCTACAAATTGGTCAGTTCCAACTGAAATATCATATGTTTTCTATTGACATGGGTAGTTGTGACATTTTACTGGGTGTTGAATGGTTATGCACTATGAGTGTTTTCACCATGGATTTCCATAAATTAATCATGCAATTCCACTAGGAGGTCTACCAACACCAGCTCCAAGGCATCATTGCAGGTCCACCAGAGATAATCAGTTCCCACCAAATGGAAAATCTCCTCAGAAATATTCATTCTCGCATTATTTCCCAACTTCATTCAATTCATGCGGTTGAGACACCCTCTGTCCATCCCAACCTCCAATCTATCATCTCCCAACACAAATCTTTGTTTCAAACCCCCCAGGGAATTTCCCCTTCTCGAGGTGTCCATTAGCATTCCATTCCTCTAGTTTCGGGTAGTCTTCCCCCAAATGTTCACCTTTATCATCATCCCTTCACCTAGAATAATGAAATTGAAAATATTGTTCAAGAATCGCTAGAAGTTGGTGTCATTTACCCCAATACAAGCCCCTATTCTTCTCCAGTAGTCATGGTACTCAAGAAATAAGGTACTTAGCACATGTGCCCTGATTTTCATGCCGTCAAAAAATTCACAATCAAAGACACATTTCCCATTCCTATCATTCATGACCTTTTGGATGAATTAAGTGGTGCTCAGTATTTTACCAAACTTGATCTTTGTTCTAGCTACCACCAGATTCATATGACCGACGAAGACATTCCCAAGACTACATTCAGAACTCATGATGGTAACTATGAGTTCTTGGCTATGCCATTTTGCCTCTATAAGGCTCCCTCCACTTTTCAAAGTCTCATGAATCATGTCTTTCGTCCTTTCCTCTATCATTTTGTCTTGGTTTTGTTTGATGATATTCTCATCTATAGCGAAATTTGGCAAGCCCATCTTACCCATGTGGATCAAGTTTTACAGTTACTATCTTAGCACAATTTTTTTTTAATCAGTCTAACTATGTTTTTGGAGCCTCTAAAGTTGAGTACCTGGGACATATTGTCGGAAAGGATGGTGTCAGGGTGGATCCGAAGAAAATTGAAGCTATGCAAGATTGGTCGTGTCGGAAAAATCTTAAAATTTTGTGTGGCTTTCTGGGTTTGATGAGCTATTATCACAAGTTTGTTCAGAAGTATGGTGAAATTGAAGCTCCCCTTATAATGTCCTTAAAAATAATTCTTTCAGTTGGACTCATGTCGCCAACCATTCCTTCCAAGATTTGAAAGTGACTATGTGCACTACTCTTGTTCTGGCTCTCCTTGACTTCAACAAGACCTTTGTATTGGAATGTGACACCTCTGGGAAAGACATTGGGGCTATCCTCATGCAAGATGGGCGACCTTTGTCTTTCACCAACAAACAATTTTTAGAGCGTCATTTGGTCCAATCCAACTATAAAAAGGAAATGTTGACTATTCTACATGTTGTGGATATTTTGTGTCCTTATCTCTCGGAGCAATGCTTCCAAATTAAAATGGATCATCAAATCCTCAAGTATTTTTTGGAACTAAGAATTTCTTCCCCGAAGCAACAAAAATGGGTAACCAAGTTGTCTGGATATGATTATGAGATAATCTACAAAAAAGGAAAACAAAATGTGGTGGTTGATGCCCTTTCAAGGAAATATGAAGAAGATGGGTCCCATTTTTCCCTCTCATTCTTTGTCACAGATTGGCTTAAGGAGGTTCACCAAGAATGGTTGCAAGACCCCAAACTTTCCAGACTAATCCAAACACTACAGCATGATCCTCAATATTCTCCAAGGTACTCATGGAACCATGAAGATCTTCGTTATAAAGGTCGTATGTATTTAAGTAAATAGTCAAACCTTAAATCCATAGTGCTATTTGAGTTTCATGCTTCACCTAAAGTTGGGCGCTTTGGTTTTTCCAAAACCCATGAATGGGTCAAACGTTCTTTATTTCTGGGATGGTATGGAACAAGAAATATGCACCTTTGTGGTTGATTGTGATACATGTCAATGCAATAAAGTTGAGACAGTCAAAGCTTTGGGAGAACTCTAACCACTCCCAATTCCACCTACTATTTGGACATATATTTCGATGTACTTCATTGTTGTCTTACCTAAATCAATAAATAATTCAATCATCATGGTAGTAGTGGATCATATTTCCAAATATGCTCATTTCTATGCTCTTCGAGACCCATTCAAAAAATCCACCGTGGGTCAAATTTTTATGGATAATATCTTCAAACTCCATGGAATGCCTCGTTCTATTGTTTCTGACCATGATCCAAATTTTAACAACACTTTATGTAAGGAATTATTCATACTCCAAGGAATACAATTACATCTTAGTATGGCATATCATCCTCAGACTGATGGAAAAAATGAAGCGATCAATAAGTGTTTGGAAACCTGTTTGAGGTGTTTTTCATCTGACAAACAAAATTAGTGGGTTCAGTGATTACTCCTCATTGAATGGTGGTACAACACTTCTTACCATACTGCCACTTGCATGACTCCCTTTTAAGTAGTTTATGGACAAAATCCACCCTCATTTCTATCATACATGTTCGGTGTCTCCAAGGTTTGGCAGGCAGATCAAGCTCTATAGTATACATGGCCATTCTTTGTACTCTCAAAGAAAATTTGGTCATGGCTCAGAATATCGGGGCCATTCTGAACGTGAATTTGTTGAAGGGGACCAGTTGTTTCTTCGTCT
>SNQJ01S0025520.1:133353-149073 GCA_010110895.2 Picea sitchensis
TTATTCATCTCAAGCCTTGAGTACAAGGTTACTTTTAAGGGGTAGGGAATGTTAGGGACCTAACCCCTCATGTATGTAGAATAATATGTTTTCCATGTAATAAAGGTCTATATTAATAAATAAGGCCAAGTTAATAAGGTGAACACGTCAAATGTAAGAAGATCTAATAGAAGCTTACACTTCTAGAAAGATATTCCTCTAGATTTTTCTTCTGGTAGATAGATTTAGTATAAATAAGATTCGATGGTATGAGAAGTCTTTGTTTTGCGAATTATTGTAATAGAGTGCTACTCTAGTGGAGGTTGCCCCCTCAAAGAGGCAAGTGAACATTTCTCCCATTTTAATAAAGGTATCATTTTGGTGTGATATTCTCTCTATTTTGTTGTTTTGTTGGTAATTTCTATGATATTCCTATTTCTTCTCAATATAACATAACTAGGTGCATAGAAACTGAGATCACACATAGCACATGGAAAAGAGAATACGTAGACAAGAAAACCCTTTCTGTTATGTTTTTTATTTGTCAAGATCGCACAAAGTGCAGGGAAAAGAGAATACACAGATAAAAAAGAGTAGCAACCTAGAAATAAAAAACAGAAAACAAAAATATTATCTGTATAGAAATTTAAAAGGGCATATTCAAGGTTCATACCTTTGGATCTAACTAAAATGGTTGTATCTTGGGAAAACAAAAACCTTTTTGAGTGAAAAGAAAAGTGTTTCTAGATGAAAGAAGTGCTCTAGATGCAATGGAACAATCCTCTTGGCCCATAAATGTACTAAAATTGAATAAAATAGAGATGCAGCAACACAACTTCAAGATCTCGATATACAATGGGAGTGGGTCTTCAAATACACTATGATACCATGTTCAACAACACATGTATTTCAACATAGGATGAATACCTTCAGTAACCACTCACACAACCAGATCAAATATCAACACACTGATGTTTTTACGTGGTAAAAACCCTATGGGGAAACATCCACAGCCCCAACCAACATGACCACTAGGAGAAATTCATTAATGCAAAAGAAAAAGTTCACAAGAGAGTTTCTCACAATCGATCATCAGCAAATGAATCGCCATGCTCTTTAAACAGATATCATGGACCAATCAAGTGTTAAGCCATGGATCGATGTAGTCCTTAAGATCGAGGAGAATATGAGTCATTGGATCACTCTACGTCTAGAACATATCGTGACCATTAGATTACCTAACTACAAATGCATACTAATGCATACTAAAGAAAAAAACTAAGGAACATGTTTTTACCTAACAACACATTAGAACAAGTTGATCTTAACTAAATCCTAAGTGCCTAAATATCCTAACAAATCCAAGGTTCAGAAGGGTCTATTTGATCTTACTTGTGAAGCTATGGAACTCCATGCCCATTAGACATCCCAAAATGGATATATCTATATATTTCTTAAATGCCATTTATATACATAGAGAAAAGTAAAATACATGCACAATATGGAAGAAATACACTCCTTATATTATAAATATTGCACTCCTAATTTTTTTTTAGGGATGGGAGACATGGCACCATACATAACGCATCCCAACATAAGCTTAAAAATGCATGTCAACTATTAAAAATGATCACTAATGCATAAATCCGAAAAATGGTAAAGCAAACAAAGTTCAAATCAATCTATGAGAGTTATAAAAATTCAAACACAACACTCTTAAATCCTTTCCACATAAAATCCAAAACCATAGGGATGAATTCTTAAACATTTATTACAAAGACCATGTGTCATATTTTCCAAACTAATCTTCAAATACACAAAGCCTTTCTACCAATACAATAAATTACATACCAGACCTGTAGGAAGGTCCAATTCGAGTGATTTAAATTATTGAGTCTTATTTAAATCACTATTGACATATTCACATCTTGATATTGTTAGGTTTAATAATCAGTAGAAAATACACAAAAACAACTATCAAGCAAGGGACATTGGGATTTTATCCTCAAGAAACACTCGAAGGGGAAATTCAATGCAACCAATTATACCATGTGTGTTTCTATTTTACAATTGGTCTCTTTATATAGATTTAGGTGACCATAACAACTATGTCATATTTATATATTTAGTTCAATAGTCTCCATAACTATATCTAATCATATTTCCATGAATCACTCAACTTGATCCTCATCCCTAACTTCTCTACTTATCCTCATGTTTAATTCACACATAGACTTATATTCATAGTCTACTTCATTAACATATTACAATCCATTTATCATGTATCGCAAGTAGGAGTTAATCCTTCATACTCCCCCTTGATCAATACTCATGATTCAACCATCTTCTCTCTTTCACTAGTCCTTTGAACTAGTCCAATATTCACCTTCTTGTTTTGTGCTATTCATCTTCAATATTCTTCAATATGCAATCTTTTATTTTCTATTTTATCTTATATATTCTACAATCTTCATCTTTGGTATTCTTCATTCTTCGTCTTCAATATTCATAATCATTCATCTTGTACCTTTTACTCCTCCTAAATATTTCTTAATAATCATCTTCGGTTTTATTTGGCTTACCCATAACCACATCCTAGGTTTTTATAGGCTACCCTCAACCATTACATCCTCTTGGTTTTTTGTGGATTACCCTCAACCCTTAGAATTCTTAAGTGGTTTTGTCTTATTACACACCATTCACTACACCAAGTGGTTTTGGTATACCATGAACCTTTATTTTTCATGACAAGTGGTTTTTGGTTTACTACAAACCATCATCAATGAGTCTATGAGGGTATACTTTCCTTATCATAGCTTATATCCACCATCAGTTGTCTCAAGTACATACAATTTCAAATTTTCATTGAGGATAATTTATCCCTTATACAAACATAGGACCATGACCATCTTCTTTTCCATCATCAAAACAATATTATCAAGGAGGATCATCAAACTTATTAGTGATTTCATTTTCCATGGATTCAATGTAGTCATTTTTTCATCTCAATTATTGACACACAATGTAATTTTCACTACTTATTTACCTTACTTTCATTGTTTAATTTTTTTTTATGCTTCATTCTTCATCATGATTCTGTCTTATTCTTTTATCTTCTTCTTTCATATTATTTCACTTTCTTTCACCATCCTCTTTTGTATTAACACCGACCGTAGCACCTGCACACATGATATAATTAGATATAGAAAAGAATTCACAAAATAAATTGTATATATATAATCGAGGAAGAATAGAGAGATGATCAAGATACTAACCTCCTCCATGAAACTATCATGTCCAATGGTCTTCATCGGCCCATAAAACATATGCATGGAACTTGAGCATCTATGAGAGACACATGAACTAGGATGGGAATGCCTAGTGTGTCCACGTGGCCTCTCCTAGCTAGAGTCTGTTGCAGGGCTTGAAGGCCCAACCCCTCTCCCAACATCACTTGAATATCCCTCCTAGTGGAATAATTCTATGAATGTGCTATGCTCCACTAAGTTATGGGTCAAGGTGGAAATGGATGACTAGGTTTGGTTAATGTTTTCTGATATGGGAGAATGTTGGGAAGGGGGGTTAGGTTTCCACTTAAGAGGATGAGGACCTAACAATGGGTCACACCTAGCATTTGTTTGATCCTATGTGAACCCACAATCATGGGGTATTCACTCCATGAAACTATGGCATAACATGTGCATTCATGGGATATTAAATAATACCCTTGATCTCACTAGATATTAATAAATACCTCCCAAAATCCTTTTGTTGGACCCCCCTTCCAATAATTAAAAATGAAAAAACTATTTTTTCTAGACACCCCTTCATATCCCCCAGTAGATATAAACTCCCCTACCTTGCATAACCCACCCAAATACCTGCAATATATTGACTTTATTTTTCACACTTTTAAAACCTGTTTATGATTGAATGTGCTAATATATTGGTCAACAAGGTGAACCCTCTGCTCAAGACCCACCCCTTGGAATTCACCAATGTGAAAGTGTTTGACATTGTGACCTAACATAAATGCAGTCCATAATTTCCTAAGGAAATACAAAGGGACCTCCTTATTATTACAAGGAGGATTGTGTAAAACCATGAACCACCTATCCATCAAGTTGTCTACAAAAGGTTGGTAGGTGCACCAGTCCATGAAAATGTGTTCTTTGTGACTGGATGGTGTGTCCTGGTTATAGGGTCAATAAACAATGTCATCAAATCTTGTTTTGAATTTTTGAGGTCTCTAACCTGGTTTCTATTTAGACCAGTCCTATAATAGTCAAATATTTTTCCCATGTAATAAAACAATATGTGATAATTGGCCTTGGGCATTTGCAATCGAAGTAACAATGGTATCTAGTGATATGGCTAGTGAAATCCATGAGGGCTCTCTAGTATTTCTTAAATATTGTATAAGGGATCTTAATGACCTCAAACCTGCATCAACTTCAAAGTTTATATTTCCTGGTTCTATGTTTGGGTTTGATCTATCTTCATGTGGTGGTGGTGGTGGATTTGGGTTTTCTCCAAGTGCAGGTTGCATGTTATTTAAGTATGTTGCATTTAAATAGTGGGAAATTAATTTTTTATTTGTTTTTATAATTTAAAAAATTTAATAAATTTATAAAAACAATAAGTTTTATAAACTTACCTCGAAACAATCAAGCACCATGTTTGTGAAGTCCTATGATGCCTCCTTAAGATCTATTGAAATCGCTCTTCAATTTGCTCAAGGAATGAAAAATGCATTGTGTGGTCTATTGGGTAACAACAGACCAACCACAATCTCTCTACCCAATTTAAATTACAAGAAAATATGTGTGTTCCAAGAAATAAAACACATTCTTCATAACATGCACGTTTTCTTATAAATGTGCGTGATCTAGGTGGATCTTGGTGTCCATCCACCTTCTCCACTGAATCAACGTTTCTGAGCCTAAATTTTGAAAAACCATGATATTCACCCTCTTGATGGGGAATGTAATGTAATTCCTACAACATTAATGCACTTGATCCCATTAGAAATCTGTAGTTAAGAACGCTTGGGTTTCAGTAGTATTGGCATGGGTGACCTCCCACGAAGTCCTAGTGTTTTACATGCATATGGCATTTTGTAAACTTAGACCAATTTATCCCACATGCATCATGGGAATTATTCTCCTTTCACTCTCTCATATATAATAAAGGTGAAGGAGGTCCTTTAGGCATGAAATGGAGTGTGATGTAAATCTTGTTGTGATTGAAGTGTAGCCAACATTTATTTCTCTTCAGAGATAAGCTACCATCATTCTAGCTAGTTCATTTTAATTTGATTTTTACAGTTCTTGCATATTTCGTTCATTAATAGAAATTGTGTATTATAGTATCTTTGTGTTTTTTTCATATTTATGTGTTTTATCTCGTCCCCTCCAAAACCTGGATCAATGGTATCAGAKAATTATTCCCCTTGTCATTTATCAGTGCATGTCCCCAACGAGGTTGAGCTATAGAGAGTTGGGTCTCAAACTAGTTTTTCTTGAGGACAACTTCTCTCGCCATCCCAAATGACCTCCTATGGAAGAAGAAAAGMGATATGATAGAGCTGGAGATCCTTTCAATACATTGCTCGAAGAATCCCTCATGCAACAGAGGAATGAGATGATGGACAACTTCGCTTAGATCTTTCGAYGATTACCGATGGAAGCCAAGGCATCTTCGACAAGAATCTATTTCRTATGTGAAACACCCTTCAAGGTACAAGTTAATTTTGATATCTCCTTATTTGAAGACCAGATAGATGCAGATGCTCTAGAAAAATGGTTGAATCTACTAGAAGGTTATTATTTTGTCCAAAAAAAAATTAAGAGCAAAAATATCACCCTCACGCTCCTTAAATCCCTTTCCCATGTCAGAGCTTGGTGGGAAGGTTACTGGTAGAGGTACACCCCAGATGAATCTATTCCCTTCGAGAGAGAACCCACTTGGGTGGATTTTGTAGATTCCCTCAAGGAGGAGTTCTACCATTTCAGAAACTATGACAACCAATACATAAGATGGACATCTTTGCATCCGAAATGAGACTATATGGTGTCAGAGTACACTATCATATTTCATACCTTGCACTCAAATTTGGGTATCAAATACTCTGAGCGACACCTGGTTTTGAAGTATCACAGTCGTCTGCACAAGTACATCCAAAAAGAGATGGATTTCTTGGACATCTCCTCACTCATATTTTCTTATCGATATGCAGACAAACTCAAGCATAAATTAAAGAAGTGGAGTAAGTGGGAGTTCAGATTTGAAAATACGCCACAACAAAATCATGGAAAAGGCAACCATAACTCACAGAACAAAGGAAAAAGCAAGGAGATTCCGTATCAAGAAAATTAGCTCAAAGAAAAATAATTAGAACATGGTTTGGACTCTAATTCAAAGCATAATAAAGAGAAAAAAATTCATTGATGCAGAACCTACTACTTCCATCATAGCCACAACAATCTAACCAGAAGAAACAAAGGAGATTGAGGAAGGGGAACACCTCTTCCATTCACAGATGTGGGTGAAGGGGACCCCACTACATTGTTTTGTTGACAATGGGAACCAAAATAACCTGATCTCATCCAAGGTCATCAAGAGACTAAAGTTGTCGATAATGTCGCACCCTCAACCATATACCATCAGTTGGTTGATCCAGGGACAAGATATTCATGCTAGCTAGCAGTGTCTCTTGTCCTATAACATCAATCCCTTCAAAGATGAGGTGTTGTGTGATGTTTCCCCACTTAAAATCTATGATGTTATTTTAGGAAAACCTTATATGTGGAAGCGTCACATTGTTTATCAATCTCAGCCTTGTAGTGTCATTTCTAATCTAGGAGGTCAACTCTACAAGGTACCATAAGTGACTACTACCATTTCATTGATCTCGGAAAAATAGTGTCGTGAAGTAATCTCTCGGACCACAAAGTTTTCCATCTTCATGATCCATTCAGAAGATGACTAAAATATCATTGTTACCACTATGGCCTGGACCCAAGACCTTTCTATCCAGCAGAAGCAAGTCGATGAGATTGTAGAGGAGAACATATATATTTCTGATTCACTTACAGGGGTGCCTTTGCACCACCACATCTTACACTCCATTTACCTAGTTCCCAGTGTTCCCTTACCCAATGGTCCAATATATAGATTCTCCCTTCCAAAGAATGATATTCTTCCGTATGTTCAACATAGCTCTATTGGCCATGGCCCTTTTCAGGTGTGGTTGGGGTTCCAACCATTAACCCCCATTGATATAGATCTTCTTGTTGCATATTCACTAAAAGATTCATCCCACACTCAGACCAAGGCAGATCATGCATCCAAAGTTTTTGAACGGGTCCAACACCTCCACCAACAGGTTCATGACATCCTTCCATAGGTCAAGTATAGGCAGGACAACTCCTTCAACAAGGAAAGTAGCTCACTAAAGTTCAAATCCAAAAACATTTTCCCCATATCTCGAAGGAACTTGACGCAATGGGGACCATTTCTTCCTGAGGGGGGAGGATTGATATGGTTGGATCTAGGTGGTCATCTACCTTCTCCACTGAATCAACATTTTTGAGCATGTGGTTTTGATAAACCATGATATCTACCCTCTTGATGGGGAATGAAATGAAATTCCATCTCCATTTGTAATGTAATGTAATTCATACAATGTTAACACACTAGATCCCATTAGAACTCTACAATTATGTGCACTTGGTCTAGAGTAGTAATGGGATGGGTGACCTCTTGAGAAGTCCTAGTGTTTTACATGCATATGGAATTTCGTAAACTTAGACTAGTTTATTCCACATGCATCATCACAATTAGTCTCCTCTCACTCTCTCATATATAATCGAGGTGAAGGAGGTCCTTTAGTCATGAAATAGAGTGTGATATAAATATTGTTGCAAATTAAGTGTAGCCAACATATCTTTCTCTTCGGAGATAAGATATGACCATTCTAGTGAATTCATTTCACTCTGCATTTTTACAATTCCTGGATATTTGGTTCATTAATAGAAATTGAGTATTATAGTGTCTTTGTGTTTCTTTCATATTTATGTGTTTTATCTCATCCCCTCATAAATCTAGATAAGTACACACATTCTTAATAATGCACATGTGTTCTTAAGAATGCATGTTTGGCACTAAGTTGGAAACCTGGGTGGCAGTTTAGGGAACACCATGGAAACATGTTCATGAACAAGTACATGATTCTAATAATGTGATTGCATTCATGTGTGTGCACATTCCTGGAACCCCATTGCCACTTTTTCAACCATTATCTTCATACAAGCACCCCCTTCTCTTCTTTCTTTTTCACACTTCATCTCATTTTTCTATTTTGTGTTACTAAGTTATTCATTATATCTCCCCATACCTTCATCTTCATTTTCATATATATATATAACATTTCATTCCTTCAATACATTTCCTTTATTTTTAAAGGTCATTATCTTTATGGACAACAAAAATTCTAGATAATATAAAAAGTAGAAAATCTCTCCATTATTAAAGACAATTGTTTTTTATATTTTTTAAACTTATATATATTATAATAATTTAATTTTGTTCTAAATTATAAAAAAGATAAAAAATACTAATTTTTTTATGTAAATATATTTTATGTTTATGGATCAGCACACTCGAAGGCTCTAGTTTCTTCTTTCTACGTCATAGGTAGGTACCTTGGCTAACAGGTGAGGAATAGGGAAGAGGTAAGAGTAGGAATTGTCTCAAGCATGGGTTGTGGTCATCGGGTTAGATGTTTATTGAGATAATAGAGTTTCTACAGATGAAAAATATAATATGTCTCAAATATTGTTGTGATCCACTCAATTCCACAATCTGGACACATGCCTAGAAGTCATCTAGAGATCTAGTTCTTGAATGGGATTGGAAGAGAAAGTGGGAAAGTTTTATACTTGAACTTAAGTGAGATCATGTGAGGATTTGGGAGGAGCTAGATTGTCTCATTTGGCTCAAAAATAAGATAGGAGGAGATCAAATAGTGAAAACATGTATCTTTCCTTGGTATCAGTCACATAAGAACCTTGGCTCTAATGGTGGAATCAGATATGGAAGATCAAGGTTCCTAAGAAAACCAAGATTCTTCTATGTCTTACACTAAATAATAAAGTGCTTATCTAGGAATCACGTCAAAAAAAGAATATACAAGATCTTGGTTTTTGTATCCTATGTAGAAGGGTGGAGGAAAAGACACATCATCTTTTTGTTTAGTTCCCATTCATCTTGCAAGTCTAGATTGATATTGGAAATTGGCTAAACCAAAGGGATTTGTGGAACAAGTATGAGTTGGTCCTTTGTCTCAAGGATTGGTTTCATAGAAAAGAACTTAAAACTTTCACATCTTTTCCATTTCTAGTCATATGGGGTTCCTAGTTATCCCATAGTAATAGATCTTTTCCAGCAAATAAGTTTAAACATTTCAAGTTTCCTCTCAAGTGATGGCTCTCTTTAATACTCTCAAGAAATTTTTACTTCGCATACGCCACGACAAGTAGGCAACCTGTGAACCAATAAAAGTACCAGTTGGGGATTATTCGATGAGCATAGTTGAGAGGTGGATCATCAATGTGGTCTAGGGGTGTTTTATTTGTCTTTGAGTCACATTACTTTACCATGAAAGAAAATTGTAGTCATGGAACAAATAAACTGATGGAGTTTATGGCTTTAAAATTGCTCTTAAAAAGATATTTTGATTCTAGGTTGAAATCGTTACAATATTTTGGTGATTTCTTAATGGTAGTTAATTAGATGTTGGGTAAACAATAGGTCCACAAATTGAAGCTAAAAGATATGACACTCTATCTAAAAATATGTAATCTTAATTTTTGAGATTTTCTCCATAACTCACATTTTCTTAGAGTTGAATCTTCAAGTTAATGCATTACCCAAGAACGGGCCTAATTTTCCATTGGGAAAAGTCTTCGTGACATAATTCAAAGAAGGGGAGACTTTAGAATTTAGGCAGAATGTGTGGATATGAAGTCAGTAATTCAGGATATATGTCCCTCTTTATATGATATTATGTGATAGTGTCACAAATTTGGAAAGTTAACTCGTTGGATAATGAGAATAGTGTGGACATGAAGTCAGTAATTCAAGATATATGTCCCTTTTTATATGATATTATGTGATAGTATCAAAACTTTGGAAAGTTAACTCGTTGGATAATGAAAATAGTTAAAAAATGTAAGGACAAGAATACACGACAGTAGGGGAATTATGGTATTCCATAGCATATGAGAAATGTGTTTTTATTTTTGACAATAAAAATGCATTTTTTCGATAGAAAAAAAATATATTTAATGTTTACTTCCCTTTGAGCTATAATTATGTAATCCATCCACTCACATCTAACACATTCACTCATATCTAACACATTGAAACAAAAGTCTCTTCTAACACACACTTAAAAAATGTATTACTTCTTTTATATAGTAAAGAAGTATCGTTTTTCATATGTATGTGAGAAATATTGATATGTAAATTATTGAAATTACATTTTCAAATAAATAATTAGTTAAAACAAATTTCAGAAGAAATATGATTATATTATTATTAATTTTCTTGTCGATATTAAATTTATTATTCATTCATATTCTCTCTCTCTATATATATAAGTATTGACTTACATTAAGAAACATTCTTTATGTATATATAAATATTGATTTACATTAAAGAAACAAGATTCATGTTTTAAGAAATTTTAATTGAGAAAACACTCCATACTTTGTTTTATTATTCACATAAAAACAATTATAAATCTTTAAAAATATAAATCAAACATTTATATTACAAAGGTTTCCTTATTATGTTTTTACTTAGGTTGTTTAATACACAATAATGAACATAGGTGGTTGAATACACAATAATGAAGAATGTGTTGTTGAAGATAATGGTGAAGACTTGTTCTCTTTCACTTCGTCTCAAGATTAGTATTTAAAAAGCATGTCCTATTTTATCTCGATGAAATTTTATAAGATTGTTAACAAATTATAATTATATATTACAAATGTATTAATTTATTAATTTTATAAGGTTTTTAAAATATTATAATTTATTAATTTTATAAGATTTTTAAAATATTATAAGTATATATTACAAATGTATTAATTTATTAAATGTTCGGGCTATTAAAGTTTATTTCATGAATTTTGATTAAATCAAATTATTTAATATTTTGCTTAATAATTTATCAAAAAATAATTTAATATTTTAATTAGTGATTGATTTTACATTAATTGTTTCTAAGACAAAACATACCTAACTTGTATATATAAAAAATAAACTTCAAATGCTTTAATACATATCATATAAATATACAAAATAACATACCTAACTTGTATATATAAAAAATAAACTTCAAATGCTTTAATACATATCATATAAATATACAAAATATATTTTGTTGAAATTTAATTGTTTCTTAAACCATCACACTTAATCAATTTAACAATATTATCTTTCAAGAAGAAACACAATCCTTTCACCTACTTTGAATAACTATCAATTTCATAATCTTATCTTTCACAAAAAAAAAAAACATAATCCTTTCACCTACTTTAAATAACTTATAATAAATAACATTGTAAATTTAATAAAATAAATAATAATAATCATACTTCCTTACCATTCAAACTATCAAATAAGTTTTTAAGTTACATAAATTTATCTTACATTACAAAGTATTTAATAAAATAAATAATAATAATCATACTTCCTTACCATTCAAACTATCAAATAAGTTTTTAAGTCACACAAATTTATCTTACATTACAAAGTTCGAGTGGCATAAAAGAACTTTTCTATCACATTTGAAATTATCCCTTTTAAGTAACATTTTTCATAAGATACTTTTACAAATTTGTTTGTAGTATGAACATTTTTACCATAGTATATACACTTAGGTTTGCATTTTGTAATGTAAGAGTTCTTTATGGGGTAACAAATCTGTAGTGTGGACCACATAATTTATGAAATCATCTATTTTTATAGTAAAAAACATGACAAATTTTACATTAAAATAAGATTTAACAAATTTCACATTAAAATAAAATTTAATTGGATACATGATACCGAAAAATAGAGTAATTTGTAAAAACACAATAACATTATACACATTTGCAAACAATCAAAATTATAAATCATGTTAAGTTGAAAATTGTAATGAACAAAATTTAAACCTATAAACATATCTATAAAAACACAACAACATTATACACATTTGCAAATCATCAAAATTATAAATCATGCTAAATTGAAAATTGTAATGAACAAAATTTAAACCTATAAACACGGGATGAATGACATTGTATGCATCTTGGCTATGGGGTAGCATGTACATTGCAAAAAAAAAATGCAACATAAACCTTAAACATGCATTATTAAAAAAAAAAAAAAAACTAAAATAAACATAAATCCATGCAACACTAACATGAACCTGAATCATGCATTGGAAAAAATGAAGAAAAAAATTTCATCCTAATAAGTTGTATGAACAAATGCTAATAACTAATTACATATTTGACAATGAAAAATAATCTATTATAATAATTTATCATATTTTAAAAATATTCTAAACCATGATCTGCTAGTTTTAAGTTGAACTTCGTATATTTATGTAGTTGAGGATCTCAAAGTTGGGGTTGTAAAATTTTCTTGGGTTAATATCAATCTCCATAAGATTTTTTTGGGTTAATATCATTCAACATTATTATTATTTAGATTTTTAATGTTATAATTATAAATTTTATTATTAAGTTGAAAATCTTATAAATCATATTTCATTACTGTATTATCTTTTTACATATACATCATGCATTTCCACGATTCTTTCTAAAAAGAACATTGTATGAAAAATTGCAATCATATTTTAGGAATAGTTGAAACAATATAATTAGAAGGGTGAAATTTTCAAAACAAGACAAGTTGACTTGAGATTTCCACATAAATATTCTATATTCTTTATCTTTGAAAATATTATGAGGAACTTTTCATATCTTCCATCATGATTTATTGGAATTATTTGGTTAAATACTAACCATCAAAGATTGCATTATTAGAGAATTTTTAATGGACAAATGGGGTATTTAATGTAATCATTATATTAACTTTGTCATAATCAAATGTGCAATAATAGTCTCCAAAGTGTAATGCAACATGAGGTACATTTTGATATTAAAAGTAAGGGTTTTTTCAATATCCATTCCAATGATGATAATAACTTGGAGATTGTCGTAATTGACAAATCATGGTTTCTTTTCTAATTTTTTTGAAAGTTTATTTGTGAAACATACTTTGAGGTTGGGGATTGCATTGTATAATAAGAAATTCATTTGACTTGGGTGCTAGGTTGGAGGGGAATCTATTATGATAAATTCATCACTTCCTTCAACTTAGGTGCTAGGTTTGAGAGGTATCTATTATGATAATTTGTCCAATACTTGCATTCAATATTGTCTCTTTTTGGCATACCAATTGATGGGGAAAACCACAATGATGATAAAATTATGGTTGATGTCTTAACACCCCATCAAACTCACGAGTAAGCTAGGTTCAAGATTTTATTTTAGCAATATAGGTTTAACCTTTGGAACAATTTTGAAATTAAACCCCTTAAGTTTACATAACAAGAACATAGGTGTTATGAGTGTCAATGCTGAAAATAAAATAGAGAATAACAACTTTAGAGATCATACAATCCTAAAATTTGAACAATCCATAAAAATTATTAGATTCAAATACAACGATATTATACATAGATGTACCATTTGACATGGAAAAGAACCACTTAATAACAAATTAATAGAGAATGAGATAGAATGAAGGAAAATTACAAATCGTAGGACAAAGAGGGAAACCATTCAATTGAGATCAATTTACAAGGAAAAAAGAGACCCCACCTGCCCGAGGGAACCATCCCAAAAATACTTAGGACTTTAGCTAACTCCAAGAACCACCTCAAAATTAGAATTCATTACTAAAAAATACAAACATGGTAGTGGAAGTGTCAAATAGGACATTATAATAGCCTAGTGATACAAAATAGAGGCCACCGTTGTAACCAAATATAACTATAAATATGCATGAGAGAGAGAAAAAATTAATACCTAAATAAGAGTAATTTGGTGTACCTATCGGAAATATCCTTAGTACATATTTCACACTATGTACATGAGGTATTTTATGTGTATACTTTGTTGGTTCCATAGCCTGATTATCTTCCTGATTCAGAGGTTTTGTTTCAGCCTCTTTTGGATCCGAGTCCTTGGTGGTGTTTTTGTGTTATATGCTTTGCATGATTATCCCCACCTATTGTTACAATGCATCAGGCATAACAGAGGGGTGGTATCCCCCATTGTTTGGGGGTTTAGGGGCGGAGCACCCAAACAAATTTTTTGGGGTGATTTTTTGCATCCGTTTTGGGTGGTTTTGGCACATGGTTTTTCGGCCCATGGTTTTCTAATTCTAGTTAAGGAATTAAGTTTGTAATCTAATCCAAGTCAACGGATTAGGGATTTTGTATGTCGTGGGATCCTATATATTATATTGTAATTTCATAGTCAAACTGGACCATTCATTATTAGGTCACAGATATGACATAGAGATTATGTTGGTACTTTTTTCCCCTAGAAGGAGACCCTTTTTTAAAAGAGGGCATTGTATTATGGCTATGCATGGTGAGAGATTGTAGTGTGTTTGAGAGAGGAGATTGTGAGAGGGTGAAGAGGAGGTTGCATCAAATGTGTTGCACATGTTATGCCTTTATTTTGATGGACAAAATAAAGGAAGGATTGGTTGTTTCTTCATAGATGTAGCCCATATAGGGTGAACCACGTATATTGGTGTCTCTGTTGTATTGAGTTCTTCTGTGTTTTATTTCCACATTCATTTTGATTTGTTTTGTTATTAGTGCTCTGTGATCCTATTTCTAACATGCTTAAATGATTTCATATGGTATATTTGTAAAAATAATTCTTTAATATAATAAGGGCCTAATGACTTAATTAGTGACATAATTATTTAGGGGTTTTGTATCATTATTCTTATAAATAGATGTTCCCCCCCTCTCATATGTATCTCTATTACCATTTTATCAATAAAACCAACTAGTCTATGGTTTTTATTGGAGACATTTTCTTGCATTACTCGAATTTGTAGGTGCAAGACACCCTTGGGTGTGAAAATGCCCTCATTTTTCCTTGCTTTTGTCTCTTAATATTTGTTTATATTTTAGTTATTTACATAGTTTCAATAATTGTTCTATTTTGGGTTATCAAACACTACAAGTTGGTATTAGAGCTTCAACCAATTTTTTACCTTGTTGTGTTCTTTTAAAGAAGAAACAAGATTTTGTTTTATAAATGTCAATGACTAGATCCCGATATTATGTGACTAAGGAAGAGTTGGAGGAAATTTTCATGAGGTTTGTAGAAGAAATGAGGTACTTGGTGCAAGGAAAATGACCAATATGCCTCAATTATTCATTCAAGACCAAATATTTTAGGGGGGAAGAGGAGCATTTGAACATTAAATGAAGGACACAATTATACCCCACAATATAACTATTGTAGCAAAGTGGAAGTGCATACTTGGTTAAGAAAGATCAAGTTAACATTCATTTTACAACACATGCATGAACTATAAGCATATAGAACATGAACTGAAATCATATGACAACAATTTCGTGTAAGGAAG
>SNQJ01S0025520.1:175149-201763 GCA_010110895.2 Picea sitchensis
ATTTTAGTTTGTTTTAGTTTAATTCTTGCTTATAGTTTTGTTTTTCTTTCTCTAACCCTTTCCTCTACAGCTGTCATGCTCAGCAAGACCCAACTGGGCATGTAAGCACCTCTTATTTGCTCACCAAGGTGACGAAGAGGGTGCAAACAATCTCTTTCAAATATTGTTCTTGAGAGATAAATATCCCTACAGAACTCTGATTGATCAAGAAAATATGACATTTCTCCTATTATGGACATCTCAAACTCAGTCTGCATTGAATTAGCAAACCACTGAACTGAAAGGTCATTAGTGCATCCAAAGATAATGTCATCTACATAAACCACAAAAACTAATAAATCAACACCTTCATATTTTATATACAGATTATTGTCAACAATACCTTTCTTGAACCCTTTGTCCTGTAGAAGTTTTTCCAGTCTGTGATACCAGGCTCGTGGTGCCTGTTTCAGTCCATATAATGCATTTTTCAACTTACAGACATAGTTAGGATTATCTGTCAGTGAGAATCCTTCAGGTTGCTCCTTGTATACTTCTTCTTCTAGGTATCCATTAAGAAAAGCTGACTTAACATCCATCTGATATACTTTAAAGTTATTATGACATGCATAGGCCAGAACCATTCTGATGGCTTCCCATCTTTCCACTGGTGCAAAAGTTTCATCAAAATCTTGTCCTTCAACTTGTGCATACCCCTTACAGACCAATCTATCTTTTTTCTTAACAATTTGTCTTTGTTCATTTATTTTATTCTTAAACACCCATTTGGATCCAATTACATTCTTATCTGTAGGTCTAGGAACAAGCTCCCAAGTATTGTTCTTCTCAATATGATCCAGTTTCTCATTCATTGATTTTAACCAATTTTCATCTTCACTGGATTCATTGAAGTTCTTAGGTTCCACCATGGATATGAAGGCTATATGTGATTTCTCAATGTTTTTGATTATCCTTCTCCTGGTTTGTACACCTTTGTCTTTCTCACTAATTATCTAACTTGCAGGATGATTCTTTTGAGTGATCCTGGAGGAAGGATTTGATGTTGTCTGTTGATTTGAGTTTGCCTGAGTATTTGCATCTTCACCTGACTCAAAGTCTTCTTGTTCTGATTCTTGGACCTGTTCATCTTCAACTTCAACTATATCCTTTGTTGTTGATTCAATATTTCTCTCCTCTCTTACTGAGATTCCTTCATCAACTTTTATGTCAATAAAATCAACCAATTTATGCAACCTCTTATTATAGCATATGTATCCTTTATTGTTTGTATCATACCCTAATAAGATGCCTTCATTAGCCTTGACATCATACTTTCCAAGGTTTTCATTATTATTCTTTATGTAGCACTTACTCCCAAAGACTTTTAAGTGTTTGATTGTAGCAAGTCTTTCATGCCATAGTTCATAAGGTTTCTTGTCACTATGTGGTCTGAGATGAGCTTTGTTAAGAATATGGATTGTTGTCTGTATTGCTTCTACCCAATAGGTTTGACCAATGATATTCTCATTCATCATTGACCTGACCATTTTCTAAACTGTTTTGTTTTTCCTCCCAACTACTCCATTTTGTTGTGGAGTTCCTGGGATTGTGTATTCTCTTTTGATCCCATGTTTATCACATAATTCCTTGAAATCACTTGAAATAAATTCTCCTCCTATGTCTGATTTTACAATCTTTAATCTGTTGCCTATTTGATTCTCAGTTAAAGCCTTAAATATTTTAAATTTCTCAAATGCTTCAGCTTTTTCTTTGAGAAAAGAAACCCAAGTGATTCTAGAGTAATCATCAATGATCAGCATGAAATAGTTTTCCTTCCCTGTGCCTTCCTGTCTTGATGGTCCACATAGATCGATATGAATTAATTAGAGTTTTTTCTCTGTTGAAGTAGAGTTCTTGGTTTAAAACTATGTCTTGGTTAGCTTTCCTACTTGGCAGGGTTTACACACAGAATCTTGTAGCTTTGATATTCTTGGAATATCTTTTACTGCCTCAAGATTTTTGAGCTTTATTAAGTGGTCAAAGTTTAGATGTCCAAGTCTCCTATGCCATAACCAACTCTCATCATGTTTTCTTAGATGGCACTCTTCTCTATATTATTTCAACGCATATACATTATTATCTGTCCTTATGCCTTTAGCCACCACTTGTCCTGAATTTACAGATTTTATCTTACAATCTTTGGAAGTGAACACCACTTCACATCCTCTGTCACACATTTGACTTACACTGAGAAAATTATGTTTCAGCCCATCTACAAGCAGAACATCCTGGGATTTTCCTTTACTGTTACTCAAACTCACCATCCCTTTACCCTTGATTTTACCTGGTTCATCATTTCCAAAGGTTACATTTCCTATTTTTCTTTTACTTATAGACAAAAACGTATCCTTGTCTCCAGTCATGTGCTTGAAACATCCATTGTCTATATACCAGAGGTCTTTTTGTTTTTGAGCTGAAAGTACTAGACCACATTTTTCACTATCTTTCTTTTTCCATGTGTTGGAATTTCTAGCTAAAGGATTTATCCTTGGATCTGCCTTGTACTTCTTCATATGGCAGTTTGCAACTTTGTGGCCAAAGTTATGAAATTTATAACATTCGAGCTCATTTTTTAGTAGGTCAAAGTGATTGGTGCTACGTTGTCTATTCATTGTCTGCTTAGTTCTATGTTGTAAGGATTGTTTATTTCTTGACCTCCCCAGATGCATGTCTCTAAACTTAATTTGACAATTTGCAATCTTATGACCAAAATTAGAACAGTAAAAACAATAGCCATAGAAGAAATTTTGGTACCTGATGGATGGCCTTCTTCTTGACATTTGTTGCTCCATATTCTGATCTCTTTGTTTTTTATCAGGGATCATCTTGTCTTTATTAGATTTTGGTGACATAGTACTCTCATGGTCTGATTGTCTGCTAACTTGGAAACTGACCATCTTTATTGGCTCTTTGATTTCTGGTTGTCTGATTCTTGAACCATTTACATAACCTACACCAGTCTTCAACAGAGGATATCTCTATTTGCTCAGAATGTCGTTAAGTTCTGTTGTGGCTTTAATTCTTGGAAGATTTTGGAGATACAATGTTTTAAACTTCTCCATCTCTTTTCTGGTTTTTACTAACTCTTCTTCCAAGGCTTCACATCTTGCCTTCTTTTCTTATAATTGTTGTTCAGAATGTCCTCTATTTTCTTTGCCTCTTCTAATTCCACTTTTAGTAGGGAAAATTCTTCATTAGGTCCTTTATTTTCTTTCTCGAACTGTATCATCAATTGTTTTTGCTTTTTCTTCTTAGATTTGAGTCTAGCAATCTCTTCTAGAGCACTGATTAGTTCTCCTTCCAAGTCAACCACAACTTCTTCATCATCAACATCACTTCCTGTGCCTTTATTATCATAATACTCTTTGGCCATAAGCATAAATTCATTAATATAATCTTCACAGGAAGAGTCACTACCTGTGTCTTCTGAAGATCCATCATTGTTTACACATAGACTTTTCTTTTTACCAAATCTCTTGGGTTTGTACTTCTTTTCACCTTCAGAATTCTGATCATGTTTCTTGTGTGGACACTTAGATGCAAAGTGACCTATATTTCCATAGTTAAAAAATTTAAAGGGAAATTTGCCTTGGTACTTGCCTGATCCTTTCTTTAGTCTTCTCACAAATTTTGCTTCAATTTCATCAGGATCATAATCCTCATTATTATCTGCTATAAATGATGCTTCTCTAGATGTAGGTTTATCTTTACCTATCCTCATTTCATAGGAATTTAGAGTTCCTAGGAGTTGGTCAATAGACATAGCTTTTAGATCATTAAGTTCTTCTATAATAGAGACCTTTGGGTTGAACCTATCTGGCAGAGATCTCAAAATTTTCTGAATTAAGGCGACATCCTCAATTTTTTCACCAAGTCCTATCATTGCATATACTTGTTCTTCAACTCTCAGAAATTACTTCCCAACAGTTTCATCCTCTTTCATCTTTAGTTGTTCAAACTGTAATATGTAGGTTTGAAGCTTGGCATCCTTTACCTTCTCATTACCTTCATAACTACTGATGAGTTTGTCCCACATTTCATTGGTAGATTCTAAGTGCATAACTTTTACAAAATTTGTTTCTGCAAGCCCACTTAGAATAGCATTAATAGCCTTAGCCTTGAAGTGGAATTCTAGATTTTCATCCTTAGAAGCTAGTACAACTAGTTTTACATAACCAGTATCTACCACATACCAGACATCTACACCTAAATCCATTATGTAGGTTCTCATCCTAACTTTCCAGAAGGTAAATTTTGTTTCATTGAATAGAGGGGCCTTGTTGGTTGAAGTTACTTCATGACTATTCATGTTTAAGCTCTAGGATCTACCCTTAGATAAAAGGAACTGACTCTGATACCAATTGTTGGACAACTGAGAGGGAGGGGTGGGTGAATCAGTTGTTACTGTGCTTAAAAACTTATGCCTATTTTAAACTCTTTACAAAACACTCAATGACAATCACAATAATGAAGGGAGGTAATCAATAGAGTATTTAACATCAATCACACACATGAAATATACAGAGATAGATATTTCCTAAGGAAACCCATAAAGGGAAAAACCTCTTCTTCTTGATATGATAAGTAATCTTTATTTTCTGTACATTATCATTCTTATGAGCTCCAACTCCTCCTAAGGCTACAACCTCTATTTTACAAGAAACAACTTGCTGAGAGCACAAACTCTCTGGTTTCTCTAGCACCCACTAGAAGGAAGCACCAACTCTCTAAGTGTTCCAACACCAACTGGATGGAAGCACCAACTTCCAATCACACATGCACCAACCTGTATAAAATAGAATAATAGTTCTCCCTTGCACCACCCTACAACCCTAGTTTTTCTAGCTGCAACCATATGGAAGCTACAAATCCCTGTGTTCAGGAACCTACTTGAACCTATGAGGACAATAGTCCTCCCTAGAACCTCCCTACCACCCTGAAATATAAATCTTTTCTTTTCTTGAATTTATCACAGTGATACAACATTTATCTATGGCTTACTAGTCTCATCATTGTTATGCTACACTGCTCTACTCTGCCTGCATCATTGTTCTGCTACACTGCTCTACTCTGCCTGCATCAGTGTCTCCCTACTCACATCACCTACGCTTTTTGTTCTTCTGCATTTTATGCTATGTACACCATCTCCCTTCTATGTGCTATGTCTCTGCATGCTCTTCAATGTGTCACTATTTTTCCCTACATGTTGTTCAGTGCGTCTCTTCCTCACAACTGCATGGCTAACCAATAGACTCACATCACTTCTCTGTTATGCATCTCTTTCTCATGTCGAGTCCTCTGCTTGATCATCATGAAAAATCTTCATCCTCTCTGGCGGTTCACTCCATGTGTTCATCATCAGTGAGTGTTATGTTGAGATTCCTTAGCTTCTCCAACAGTCGAAGCTCTTCGTATTCTTTGTCAGTTACAACCATTCAATTATGGATTCTTTGGCTCCTAATCCCCTTCATTCACATGATCACTAGAGGTGACCATACGCTTAGTCTTATTGAGTGCTTATCAATTCAACGGTCACGATTCAGTCTCCTGAAATGGACGACTGTCGTAACTTTGGCACTTTTCCCTTTGGGTCTTCTTGAATTCCAACTTTTCAAATCTCCCGAATACAATATCGCCGAACAGATCGAACGGTTCACATTTATATCTTTGAACCAGATCAATGGTTATATTCAATCCTTACATCTATACTTCGTTGCTTAATCCGACATCCAAGACTTAATCAAGCAATGGCATGGATGGCCACCTTTTACTCCATGAATTCATCTATTATGCGTATATTTTCCTTCCACTTTGTTTTGATCAACGGTTGATAGTACACCTGACATCATATATGTTAGCACAATAATTTGTAGCTAGAAGAGACCTGCCTCTCCTATAAGCAACTAAATAACCTATACAGGCTATACATACTTCTAGTACTTACTGTTCAAATTTTTGTGTTTTCACAAAGAATTAATCCCTTCAACAGTAGTAGCGCAGACATTCTGTAGCGCTATGGTGCTATGGAATAGTCTATTTTGATGTTCCATCAGTCTGCTACCTATAATGTTGTCGAATCGCCTAAGACTGATGGAGTTTCTAATACCCGAGGTTGCTACCCATTCTGCACATGTTCAAGTGAAGGTGTTGCGAATTGTAATGGCGCCACCAAAATTTTGACAGGAGACACAGACGTGCGCTACCAAAATTCGCTACCAAAATTCTGGTAGAAACTGAATTGTGCAGAGTTATTTTGCAAGGATGCTTCTACCAGTTTTTATTGACTAACTTAAAATTTGGATTATGAACAAATGAGAAGGTATTTTTGAAAACTGTAGGAGGATTTTGTTCATCACATACCAAATAACAAAAACCGCTGTTAGTTTTTCAAAATTTTCTATGGTTATAGAGTTATTTGACGTAGCAGTGGTGCTACAGAACGTGCTGCTGAAACTCTGTTTTAAGACTGTTGAACTGGCATTTTTGACCAGTTGACTTCCACAAGGATTTCCGGGTGAAATAAGTTGAATTTTAAAAATACAAAGGAGGTTATTGTCAATCACAGACCCAATAAAATTAAACTCTTTCATTTTTCACACAGGTGTCATAGATTGGGATATTCAAAAGAATCTTTGAGCCCTATGTTTTCAATTTTTGTGATTTCCTGTTTGAGACATGTTTTGTGACACCTGTTGCGGCCATCTGGAGATGAATTTAAAGAAACTGAGAGAGGTTTTTTTTCATAATGAGCTTATATACAAAAACCGTTCTCATATTTTACACAGTTGTTATGGTTTCAGAATTACAAGTGGAGTTTGGAAGCCTATTTTTCATAATTTCTCCCTCCTGAAAAGCAAGAAATTAGTTAAAACATGTCATTTTCTGTTTGTAGTTGTTTCTATTTTGGGAAAAGGGTTGGAGTTCGAACAGGTGAGATGGAAATGACCTATATGGATATATATTCATTTTACAAGAGGGTAGGAGGGTTGGATTCATGAGCAAGAGAGATGAGAGAGCTGTAGGAGGCACTTTGCCTGTGATCATTGTAACCTGAGGGCCTTTTTTTTTTGTAAACATTTATGTTATTGAAGGTTCATGATATCTGTTTTATCAGATTGTATCTCTTGTTTTGTTTTCTAATTTGTGTTCTTAATTGAATGAATCATACACATTAAGGATCATGGTTTCCTTTGATTAATGGATTCTTGATCATCTAAGGATCTGATGTATCTTGTCTATTAGTCACTATTTACATTGAAGTACTTGGATTCATTTATGTAGAGAGGATCTCTGCTTTATGGATGTTCTTCTTTATGTTATATTTTTCTTCCTCTATTTAACAAACCTTTATCTGATATGCAGATTGATTGCATTTAATGAGCAGGGTGTTTTCTTGAATCCATAGCCCAATGGTCCATCAATGATTTACAACAGCTTACTGTCCTTTCCCTTCCTTGCTTTCTTTTTCTTGATCCACAAAACCAATCAAGTCTTTTTATTTCTATGTTACCAAGATTACTCTCATTTACAGTCTGGGAGTGACTCTTGGAGTGATAACATAATTGGCGCCGAAGTTGAGGAAGGAAGTGAAGCTAGTTCCTTGGGAAAACAACAATGATCCAACTTGTGATGGCAGATAAAGGACGAACACTGAATTGACTGTAAAATGGCAATGATCCATGATTAAAGACTCCACTGGGGAGGATCCGGTTGACATAAATGAAGAGGTTGAATTCTAAATCTAGGTATCAGTTCATTATTCTTCTTCATGAACTTTTGTTGTTCTTTATCATCTCTTTCATGTTGTTCCCTTCGCATGTAAAGATAATCATTTTTTGTTTTGTATATTCAAAAATCATCATCCTTATTGTATATATCCATCTCTAGAAGAAGAAGATCTGCATACTCCATATATTGTAAATGTAGATTCAGTAGAATTACCTCAACCCATTCATAAAGATGATCACTGCATTCAAATTCCTCCTAAATCTGATCAGTCATGTAACCTTACAGAGGTCGGAACTGATTCCAAACATATCCAGAGCTCAATATCTTTTTTCATTACTAATGAACCTTGTCATAAACATATTAACTTTCATGATCAGCCCACTTCCTTTCAAATTAAAATCATAATGAAGATGTTTAAGCCTTTAATGTTTCCCTTTCTTCTTCATCCTTATCCTCTTGACTGCCTTGAGTATCTTCCCCAATTTTCTGGAGCGAATCAAGTTTCAACTGAGAGGCACTTGGAATCCTTTGAAAACTTTGTTGATCGGTTCGAGATTGTTCATGAAGATGTGACCATGAGATTATTCTCTAAGTCTTTTTTCAGATATGTTGTTGTTTGGTTTAAGGGTCTGAGAGATGATTCCATTAGCTCTTGGACCGAGTTCTCTAATGTCTTTTTGAAGTATTGGGGTGAGAAAAAATCATTAGATTCATACCTTTCTGATTTTTATGCTTTGAGGAGAGAGGAGGAAGACGATTTGTCTGTTTTTAACAAAAGATTCTATATCATTTATCATGACATGCCTTTGGAGATCTGGCCTACAGAGACAACTACCATGATATATTATGTTATGGGTCTTCATTCAGGACTTGCCCTTCTCCTATTAGAAAGGAGGTCTTCATCCCTAAGACAATTTTTTGAAGATGCTCAAGGAGTGGAGGGTTTGAAGATGCTCAAGGAGTGGAGGAGAACATCTGTGCTTCCAAAAAGATCCGAGAGCGGGTTGAGTTTGAAAATTTGCTTGCACATGAACAAGGGAATTGTTAGTACGTTTCATATTTTCAGCAAGAAAATAGTGAGTGTGAATCAGACCTGGTACAACAACAAGGATGTAAGTATGTGTCAAATTATGAATCAGATTCTTCAATGATTGCAGATGTTTCGATGAACATGTATGCATGTCAAATTCAGGAGAAGTTTTCAAACAATGTTGAAGATGAAATAGTTGATGACTGCATTGACAACTATATGTTTCTAATTTATCAAAATCCATATGATGTAAACCTTGTTTTGTCATCCTCTCATGAGCACTATTCTAAAGAGGAATTTGTAATGATTGATGATCAAGATTTGATCATAAGGGAACGAGAAGGTCATCAGTTTTCTAGCAGAGAAGCAGTCATATTTGAGAAGGTGTTTTCCATGGACCAACATGTTTATGATCTCGGTTTCAAAGACCCAGTGGCAGCCTTCATGGAATCATACTTTTCAGAGAACTCGAAGATTTCAGATTTCTTTAACTCATCAATGTTTCTAGGTGAGTATGGTTTCCTGAATGGGTTTTTATCACTGCTATTAAATTTCATAAATCAGTTGTCAATAGGTGATATGGATGAGATTATTTCAGTATTGAAATTACTTGGATGGTTGTTATGGAAATCAACCTTTACCTAACCAATTGCAAATTTGGTTAGAGTAGAGTAGTGTAGGAAATAAGCTCGTTGCCCGAGCATTTTTTTTTTCCTTCAGTTTGCAGAAATAACAGTCAGTTTGTGTGAATAAAGGCATGCCTTGAGAATGTTTTAGAGAATGGTTGAATGTTGACTCCATAGCCCAATGGACTAGAAACAATACAAAATTGTGGATGTTTGCAAAGTAAGTTGCAAAGGTTAAAGGTTGGGATCAACCCTAGGATAAGGCGTTGAAACTACAAGAGTTATTAGAGCCTCACAGGGAGGACTCTATCCCCCATGGAGCCTATGTTAGCACAAGAATTTGCAGCTAGAAGAGGCCCGCCTCTCCTATAAGCAACTAAATAACCTATACAGGCTATACAAACTTCTAGTACTTACTGTTTAGAATTTTGGGTTTTCAAAAAGAATTAATCCCTTCAACAGTAGTAGCACAGACATTGTGTAGTGCTATGGCACTACGAAATAGTCTATTTTGATGTTCCACCATTATGCTACCTATAATGTTGCCGAATCGCCTAAGACTAATGGCGTTGTTAATACCCGAGGTTGCTACCCATTCTGCACATGTTCAAGTGAAGGTGTTGCTAATTGTGATGGAGCTACCAAAATTTTGTCAGGAGACACAGACGGGCGCTACCAAAATTCTCTACCGAAATTCTGGAAGAAACCGAATTGTGCAGAGTTATTTTGCAAGGACGCTTCTACCAGTTTTGCGTGACTAACTTAAAATTTGGATTATGAACAAATGAGAAGGTATTTTTGAAAATTGGAGGAGGTTTTAGTTCATAACATACCAAATAACAAACACCTCTCTCATTTTTTCAAAATGTGCTATTTTTATAGAGTTATTTGACGTAGAAGTTGTGCTACGGAACGTGCTGCTAAAACTCTATTTTAAGACTACTAAAGTGACATTTTTGACCAGTTGACATCCAGGAGGATTTCCGGGTGAAATAAGATCAATTTTAAAAATAAAAAGGAGGTTATTTTCAAGAACAGACCCAATAAAATTAACCTCTTTAATTTTTCACACAGGTGTCACGGATTGGGAGATTCGAAAGAATATTTGAGCCCTATGTTTTCAGTTTTCGTGATTTCATGTTTGAGACATCTTTTTGTGACACCTGTTGTGACCAACTGGAGATGAATTTAAAGAAATTAAGAGAGGTTTTTGTTCATAACGATATTATATACAAAAAAATTTCTCATATTTTACACAGCTATTTTGTCTTGATAATTACAAGTGAAGTGTGGAAGCCTATTTTTCATAATTTCTCCTTCTGAAAAGCAGGAAATTAGTTAAAACGTGTCAGTTTTTGTTTGTAGTTGTTTCTATTTTGGGAGAAGGGTTGGAGTTCAAATAGGTGAGCTGGAAAGGACCTATATGGCTATATATTCATTGTACAAGAGGGTAGGAGGGTTGGATTCATGATAAAGAGAGATGAGAGAGTTGTAGGAGTCACTTTGCTTGTGATTATTGTAACCCTGAGGGGATTTTGTTTCTGTAAACATTTTTGTTATTAAAGGTTCATGATATCTGTGTTATCAAATTGTATCTCTTGTTTTCTTTTCTAAATTTTTTTCTTACTTGAATGAATCATACACTTTGAGGATCATGGTTTCCTTTGATTAATGGATTCTTGAGCATCTGAGGATCTGATGTATCTTGCCTATTAGTCACTATTTACATTCAAGTACCTTGGATTCATTTATGAAGAGAGGATCTTTGCTTTATGGATGTTCTTCTTTGTGTTATCTTTTTCTTCCTCTATTTAACAAATCTTTATCTAATATGTAGATTGATTTCATTTAATGAGCAGGGTGTTTGCTTGACTCCATAACCCAATGGTCCATCATTGATTTACAACAACTTATTGTCCTTTCCATTCCTTTCTTTCTTTTTCTTGATCCACAAAACCAATCAAGTCTTTTTATTTCTATGTTACAAATCTTACTCTCATTTACAGTCTGGGAGTGACTCTTGAAGTGATAACAATATCGACGGTCGAGATCTCCTTCGGGTCTTTGGACTTAGGATATTTAGAGTCTCAACCCTTTCTTTCCTCTGTACGTCAATATTTCGGAGCTGACAGGCATCTGACGCATGTCTCTCTCGGATTAACGATCTAGATCTCCTTGGGTCTCCAGACTTCGGATATTTCAAATCTCAACCTGTTCTTTCCTCCAGAGTGATCACCTACTGATTCGATCATCAGACAGTGGAGACCGCTTGCTGTCAGTTAACATTTTCACTTACACTATCCTTCCACTATAGTAGATCAATGGATGAGACTGCTCCCGAAGTGATCTTCAAATTAGATGTCTCGTGTCCACTTCGGTTCTTTGACATTCGGGACTTCGGGTCTTTGGGTGAGTACTGGTGGTAAAACTCCCGAATAAAAACTCTCGGAGTGACGTAACGCTTGCGTCACTCGATGATGTGTCAAGAGCCAAGAAACTGCCACGTGTCACTCAGATTCGTGATTTTCACATACCTAAAATGTTGATTTCAACTTGACACCTGTCATTCTTTGACTGTGCCACATGTCCTTGTTGACGTAGACTGCTAACGTGGTCTACCACTATGCCCTTTTGCTGACGTGGTCTAATGACCAACAAAACTGATCCAAGAATCCTTGTTTGTCTTCCAAATCCAACGGTCCTTATTCATTTCGTATTTCTGGGCTTCGGGTATTTCACATTTCAAACATTCTGGAGTGTAACCTCCTCACGACTTTAAAACCAAAGTAAATGTTGTTCGTCGATCAGGATCTTAGATATTCGGCTTGATCTGTCAGTGATGCGGCTCTACTAGCTTATCCTATCCTTCCACTTGAAATTGATCCGACAGCTGACGGGAATTCACATAGTATAATTCTCAAACATTTTTCTCTCTTATCCTATCCTTCCACTCAAAAATGATCCAATGGTTGTGAAGTTTCTTAAAACAAATCCATGATCAAGAATGATTGTGCAACCACAATCTGCGAGTGTTTTAACTCATCACCCAACTCCGTAATGGGAAGATGTGTGCTATTGGTGAGTTATCCACAATCATTGATCTTCAAATCTATAAGATCGGACGATCCTGACTAATTGTGGGATGGGAACAAGCGCAATGTTTAATTCTCCTTTCAATCTCCGCAATTCATCCATGCTGTAGATTTAGCGATTGCACATATGACAGTCATGATTTAATATGACTTAAACACATTGTTTGTTGGATCAACCGAAGTCATAGATCTTCGAAGCTATGAGATCTGACGATCTAGATGGATTGCAGGATTGTAACTACCGAGTATTTAATTCAGCTTTCGCTCCCCGCAATGCATCCATGTCATTGACCTAGCTTGCAGATCCGACGGTCTCGATTTGATCTGAGTTTTATCGCGACATCTCTTATGAGATTTGGATCTTCATTTGTTAACTCTCCTGATATTTAATATCCATTCGCTTCCTTCTTCTCCACCTTTTGTTCTTTCCATCAATGACAAGCACACTCCTTCCTGCCAAATCTGCCAACACCCCCCTCTCAGTAATCCAACAATTTGTTCTAGTCAAGTGTTGTCAATCTTGGGGAAAGGGATACTACTGGAATGCCTTGGTAGGGGAAACGTATCCATGCCTTTCCATACTCAACACTTACCATATATTTTCCTTTCATTGTCCAATGTTTTTGGAATGGTTGTTACATGTATCCCAAAAAGGTCTGCTCTCCATTCTCTTATGAGAATAAGGGGATTCAATGCCCGAGGTTGATGCAACTGTAAGAAAGAATGGAAAGAGCATGTTCTAAATTCAAAATTCAACAGAATAATAAAGAGATATAAATGATAAATAAAAATCAAAGTTATATTGAGCTCTAACCCCTCACCATGAGGCCATCATACCAAGTCCTAATGCAATTAATGCATATCAAAAGAAAGGACTTAATTGAATTATCATGATGTAATAAATGCATCAACCTGAAAAGGGGCTTGCAAACTAAATAAATAAATATCAAAAGGAAATATAAGGGGTGGAAAGAAATATTTTCGATAAAATGGTAACTCAATGCATTAAGCACTCCCTCTACAAAGGCTCTCAGGGAGATGAACTTCACACATGGCCTTGCATGTCAATGACATCATGACCATGAAGTAAACCCCATGTCATACCATTCATTCAAACTTACACTTTGATTGGTTTTTCAGGAAATACTCCTCTTCTTGGGTTCTGGCACACATCATAGGGTTCTATGATGGTCCCCCCATACTTAAACTTGACAAATTGCATAAAATCATAATATGTTGTGCAGTTTGAAGAAGTTATCTAATGTAAACTACTTATGTGTCTTTTCCATTAATACATAACACACTTTTAATGATTCCAATGACTCTTTTATCCATGATGGTTGATCTCCCTTGATTCATTGATCCCATGTTTTATGATGATGGACCTTTTGACATGTTCCATTGGAGGAAATTGTTTATTCTCCCCTTACACTTAATGTAATACATTAAATACTCTATGGAGGTCGTTGGAGCCTTGAAAATGAGCGTGGGGAATTATGATGTCTTGGCATGCCTCCTGACACCGTCCAACGGACCTTGGGCCTTGGACATTGTAGCTAGTAGCTATGACATTATACCATGAGCTTGTATTGTCACTTGGAGAGAGAAGGGAACCCCTTCATGACATTGCACCCCTTGAGGATCCTTGAGGATGTTGAGGTTTGGCTTGATGACATGACCTTTGATGATGATAGTACACCTCTTTGGAGAGGTCATGGATCCCCTTACCTTGATGATGTAATGATTTTGAGCTACGATGTTGCACATTTTATGGGACATCACACTTGAGGAACTTGCTTGAGCCAACCTAGCACTTTTGATGATGTGTTGGCACCCTTTTGATAAGGAGATGTGACCTTCTTCATGAGGATGTGTGACTTTTGGTTATACCTTGCACCTTTTGGGGAGAGACGTGGATTTTGGAGCCTTTGTACACCATTTGGAGATGAGATGACCCTTCATGAGGCTTCTACACTCACACATGTGGCATTTTTAGAAGACATTGTCATGATTTTGCATTGTATCTTTGTTTTAGAGGCATATTTGGGGGTTATCCTAGACCTATCCACCTTGTAGCATGGATCTATTATGTTTTTAGGGTTTTTTATTAGATATAGTTTCATTAATATATTGTCATTGATGTCAACAGTCAATATCATTGATGTGATGATAAGTTGGTATGACGAAATGTCATTGATATCAACAATATTCTATTAGCATATAATGGTTGATGTCAAACAATTGGATGATCAGATCAAATCAAGATCGTTGATATGCACGCGGAGCTTGGGTGATGAATTAAATCACTTGCAAGTCTATTTGAGTTAAAATGATGTATTTCTGACCCCTTGGTGACAAAATGAAGAAAAGGTAAATTGAAAAAACCCATAAAATGATTTTATCCTAAGTTCGACGGTGATATGAAATTTTTGGCGCTTTGTGTTAAAGGGCGCGCTAATCTCAGTAGTCGATAATCGGACACTCAGACCTACGGTTGATAGGGAATATCAGAACCCCCACCCCAACGTTTGCTTGGTGGGGGTCGGCTGGTAGTTATTCGGCGAGGACCCTCATATGTGTCCCCTTCCTATTAACTCGGACCCCCTCACTCCTTACCACTTACAGCCTACCCCCCTCAGGAGTAAACCACCAAACCACTCATTCCTTTTCCTGCTGCGCTCCGTCGCCACCTTAATGCGGCTATATGTCACACTCCACGTGAAGCCGCAATTAGCCAGTAAATGGTGCAGTAAATGCATCTCGATTAGCGATTAATTCCTAGCCATTGGATTAAGCAGTGAAGGATGGTGTAAGGATCAAATCGACCATTGATTTGGTTCCATGAAATAAAACGTCCGATCTGATTTGAAAATATGAAGAGTTAAATCCCCAAAGTTCGAATGATGAATTTCACGATAATCGGTACGTCATCCATCTCATCGGGGATTAAATAGTGGCTGTTGAATTGATAAGCACTCAATCACTCATTTGGCCTAGCGTCCGGTCCCTTGATTGGTCATATAAAATAAAGAGATTTAAAATCACAGAATATAATAAAATTCGGCTAAAGTTGATAAAAGATGGAGTGGTTTTGTATCCACTTTCAGTCACATGGAATGTGGTTTGAAGGAAGCACCTACTTGAGCGATGCTGGGAGCATTGCTCCATGTAGAAGCCGGCATGCCATCATTCTAGCACATCAACACACATTTAATGGAGAAAGAGAGAGTCCTGACCCTACGAATTTTGAAATTTGAAATTTCAATAAAATGTTGTAAGGTGCAATGCGGTCGCATACTTTGTACATGTAGTGGTTGGGGTTACCTTAAATGGTTACACAGCTAAGTCAGATGAGTCAGGACTGGCATCCATTTATGTAATGTAGTTGTAGGAGCACCTCTATGATAGCAATAGCTGAAGGCGGTGATTGAGGATAAGATCATGGGAGCCCTCATTTGGTAAAAAAAGAAAAGAAATTAGAGTAGAGAATTAGGAGGAGAGACTTGGGTAGAGAGGTATCGAGAGATAGAGTTGAGACTTGTTATAGTCTAGCCTTTGTAAACATTTTTATAGACATATAGATTAATAGAAAAGCAATTTTCACACTTTGCTTTGTGTGTTTAGTGTTTTTATGTTTTTATGCATTTCATGTTTTAAATGCATAATTGGTGAAGCGTACATACGTTTCAATTTCTTCCGTCTTGGAGTTTCCGAGTGCAAAGAGTGCACATAGTCTGTAAGGTGTGCGTTGATAGAGGTGAGACAAACTCAAGAAATCTCAAAAGGGATAGCGTGAACCTTCATCAACGAGAGGTGCAAGAATTTACATAGAGGGAACTCTCTTCGAGTTGTGAAAGAAGAACGAATCGTGAGGATTACGGAGAACTCTACCGAGGAGGGCATTAAGTTGGTGCGGTGTGCCTGAAGGAGACTCTTTCAAGTTAGCGAGAAAAGAGAAGTGTCGAAGATAATACACTCACAGAGTTGCTCAATACTCTGTGCTTCACGAAAGGTGTGCATTAGTGAGAGAGAGAATGCAGTGGAAGTAAGGAGTTTATTGCAATAAAACTTACTCGAATCCTTGGGATTATTTATGAGATCCCTCGAGCATAGGAATTGATACCCGCAGGGAGTAAATCTCAGAAGGATGAAGCTCAAAAGGGACAACGTTTCTATACTTGAGGCAGAGACCCAAAGGCAGAGACTTTTGAGAGGAAGGTGAAGGTGAGGACGCTTCAATGCCAGAAAATCTTCAAAGTCCAAAAATCCAAGAAATGCGAGGAGGAAGCACAAGGAAGACATATATGAGCAGAGTGGATCTGGCGTAATGCCCAACAACCATTGGATTAGTGAAGGGTTATCGGAGTTTAACCTTTGGGAGGTCGCACAAGAGAGCATTTGAAAACGAGGCGGTGGAAGTAACCCCATTGAAGAAGTGGCAGTTGTGAGAATACGTGGGAACTTCTGCGAGAATAGCGAGAGATTAGGGGTCAGTGTCTTCCAACACTCTAAGGCATTGAATTTCTATATTTCAGAGTTTGGGGTTTGGGCGACAAGGGGATTTTGCAGAATTATTTGCATAAAGTGAACCTCGGTTCATATCAATCCTGAAATCGCTCAATTCTCTATTCCGAGTTTGGGGTTTGGAAGCGGCAAGGGATTTTAGGTATTTGCATCATGACTCCCAGTTCAGAAATGCGTGCCGACCCGTCGGATATGGGCTGATGATGGTGTCCCGAGAACCAACGGATCAGGATCGTGCGAGGGGTTGAGTCCACAGGAGGTGCAGGAATAAGGATGCAGGCGGAATCCCGGATCTAGCACCAGGATCGATAGTGGATCACGGAGGAGGTGTGAGTTTAATCCTCATAAAATGAGGAAGAAGGACTTGTCAAGTAGCGAAAACATCAAGGCAGATCCATTTTAGAGGAAAGGTGTCAAATATCCAAGAAGAAGCCCTTTTGATTGTTTAGGACATCGGAGTTTGTAGAGAGAGGAGTGAGTGAGACAAGGGGTCCCGGCCTCACGAATTGTGAAAGCATCAGGACCGTTCATTAAGGGGACACGTGGTGAGTGTTCAAGGTTTGAGGAAAACCAAGAAAGGTTCTCTCAAGGGGTGAAGTATTTAGGCATTCCGGGGACCAGGGAGGTTGAAGGACCAAGAATCATCATGTAAAATCGCCAAAATGCGTGGATTCCAAAATATGAGAAAAGTGGACCATGGTCGCGGGTGAATTTAGGATTTTGGGACTTGGGAGTTTGAAGGACCAAAAATCATAGCAGTGTGCGAAAGGCTAGTAGCAGCCGTTCGCCCTTTTAGGCATTTTAGATACGAGGAGTTGGAGGATAGGATCACAGAGATATCACATGCTAGGGTCCAAAGGCTCCCAAATCACGAAAGGTGTGTTGGTTCGAGCAGATAAGAGTGCGAAATTTGTGGCGTGCATGGGGTTTCTCAAGGACTATGCCGGAGGCGAGGACACAATGGATTTGTTCAAAGGGTTCCAACAAGATCTCAAAGAGATATTTCGGCTTAGAAGAAACGATCCGAGGCAAAGGGAGGTGGAGTGGACCACATGTTGAGGGTCTACATCAGTGGTATGAGCCACTGTTGTAGGCATGAAGCGAGAGGAGGTAGGTAGATAAAGAAAAATGCTGATACACACCCATCAATTGGGTATCATAGCGAGATTTTTGTCCTACTCGAGATTTGAGACAAAGAGAAAGGGGGAGACGTTACTTTGTTCCTGAGACAGGAGATGGTGGGAGAAATTATGGTAACATCAAGTGGAATTAGAAGAAGATATTCATCTGTATCTGGCCGAACAGAAAGAGACAGAGGGTTTAATCTCTGTGGTGATTGTTGCAAGGTGTACAAAAAAATTGCACAACCAGGTGAGTTGTAGGAGAAATTGGAGATGCTCTTGAATGTAGATTAATCCACAAACTTTCCAAGAGGGAAAGTAGAAGGTGAAAATGGCTACTGAATGCCATGAGTGTGGTGGAAGAGGATACCACCAGAATATGAGTAAAGCATAGATTGACAAAGAAATCTTTGAGATAAGGGTGAGAATGGAACAACTAACATTGAGAAGATGCAGCAGGAGGCAAAAGTGCGTTGGAGATACGAGTGGCCTCTGAAAAGGAAAGAAAAATGGCATGTTCAAAAGTTGTTGACCAGGAAAGAGCAACAAGAGTTGAAAATGTGGCTGAGGTATGCTACAAAATCCCTTGGTGACATAGAGCTGGTTTTCATCTATGAGCTAGAAGTCAGAGAAACCCTCGGTGATGAGGAAGAGAGATCGATTCCGAGGATCTCATAAGCATAAAGAGGCGGGGGATGAATTTTTGAATTTCGGTGGGAAATGAGGAAATAGAGATCGTGGAGGATTTCATAGAGCTGTCCCGGGGAGGACAGCCATGAGTTCATATTGCAGTGGAGAATGGTATGAGATTAAGAGAGGATCTCATAAACTTCCAGGTGGATAGAAGTGGACTTTCAAGTTGTCAGGTGAGCAATAGAAAGAGATCAATGGAAGGTATTGCGTACTGCCAAGGGAGAAGTGGTGAAAGTTCAGATTGTCAAGTGGGCAATGAGATGGGGATGGATGATCTCACAAAGCGCTAGGTGGGCAGCGGAAAATTTAAATTGCCAGGTGGGCAGGGGAAAGAGATGAGATTGTCCGAAAGTCTCATGAACTCAAAGGACAATTCATATCAGTGAGAGGAGCTGACAGAAGATGATCAGAAGAGCATTCTGATCATTGGAGGAATATAGGTGTTCCTACCAAGTAGCCCTTTTGAGGCCAGAGCATGTGTTGCGTATGTAGCAATAGCAGGAGGACAACCAAAAAAACTTATCATGGAGGAAGAAGAAATGGAGCATACAGCGTTTTCCCAAAGCGAGAAGATGAGGATTCAACACTTAACCAAATTTCAACGAGGCTGGGCGAGGAAAATCAACTGTAAAATGCTTGGAAATTGTAGAAGAAGAAGAATAAGAAGAGGAAGCAAGCGGCATGGATTTTGCAGACCTGTGTGAATAATTGGAAGCCCAGGAAAGGGAGGTGATGGTGCAAAGTTTCACATCAACAAGTTGGGAGGCGGGTGGTGGAACATACAGGCGGGGAGAAGCTAAGCTGGAAGTATGTCGAGGAGGAGAAATGGCAACGAGAACTACGAGGGAAGAAGTTGAGAAAGAAGTTCAGTGAGAATTGTAGAGATAGGGTATTTTGTGAGTGGCCACTTAGTGCCACAAAGGAGGGTAAAGACATCATGGGAGATCAAGCAAATCTTCTCATTGAGGAGACATAAGTGCAGCAGAGAAGGCACAAAGAGAGCCAACCATTGGAGTAGTTCTATGAGGTGAGTGAAGAAATGAGAGAAGGCTGATGTTGAGTTCAACAATAGAGACTACCAACAAAGGGAATTTGAGCAGAAGGAAGCCTACAAGAGGGCGAGGGCAACAACAACAAGCAAAACGAGGAAGTAGAGGAGAAGATGGAAACTCGAGGGGAAGTTTGGGATCTAGGTGCTTAGTTTCAACATTGGAGAAAGAGGAGCTCATGTCCGGGGAAGATCATGATTTTTCCCGGTGAGGTATGATCTGAGAGCATTGCTCCATGTCGATGTATGCCGGCTAGCCAACACATGTACACATTTGTGGAGGAGAGGCGCAGCCCTCACAATTTTGAAATTCAAAATTTCAATAAATGTTGTAGCAAGGGTTTTAATGCCAAACCATGCTTTGTATAGGTAGTGGGGTTTTCAACTAATGGTTACAGCTAAGTCTAGATCAGAGTCCAGTGCAGCGACGTCATTTATGTAATGTAGCCGTAGAAGCCGCTCTGTATAGTGATAGCTCAGAGACGGTGTTTGAGGATAAGCTCATGGGAGACCTGATTTGGTAAGAAATAAATTAGAGTAGAGAGTTGGGAGGAGAGGCAGGGGTAGAGGTCTCGAGAGAGAAATTTTTATGAGTCCACGACCTTTGTAAACATTGTATAGACATACAAATTAATAAAAAAATTTTCATGCACCTTTGTGTGTTTGATGTTTACATGTTTATGAATTTCATGTTTTAAATGCATAATTGGTGAAGTATTTCATAAGTTTCGATTTATTCCCGTCTTGGAGTTTCCAAGTGTAGGAGTGCACATAGTCCACAGGGAGTGCGTGTGGCGGGGTGAGAGAGAGGGATAGCGTGAGACAGCATTGAGTAGAGGTGCAAGGAGTGCAGAGAGAGACTCTGCTGAGGAGTTCGACAGAGACAAAATCGAGGATTGCGGAGAACTGCCCGGAAAGGAGCATTGAGTTAGTGCAAGTGTGCCTGAAGGAACTTTGAGTTCTAAGAAAGAGAAGTGTCGAAGACACTCGCTAGAGTTCTTGCTTGAATACTTTGTAGGCTGCGCAAGGTGTGCATCGAGTAGAGGAATGCCAGGTGGGCGTGGGAGTTTTCTTTTTCAAGAAAACTTCGAATCCCCAGTTGTTGAGATCACCGAGCGCCAGGTGTGCAGGTAAATCTCTGGAGGAGACTGGCTCCAAGGGACAACGTTTCTATAATGGAGACGAGACTTAGAAAATATTCCAGTCAAAAGCCAAAGCTGAGGCAGGAGAGGCGGTGGAGACATGGCCGGTGCTTTTGTGCCACGTTGGGATGGTGGGAGGTGGGACCAGGGATTTTTGCAGGGGAGGAAAGTCGAGAATGGTGGGGATAGCACATGAAGTGTTGAAGTGCCATGGGAATGAGGGGCTGAGGTATGGCAGCCTACTAGGTGTTTAGAGTGCTATTTCACAGGTTAGGGTTGTGAGGTATTTGGGGTTGCTTCTGTGGGCTCCCGGTCTGCGTCAAATTCCTATTTGGGGTGCTACATTTGAGTTGGGTTTGGGGTGGAAAGGGACTTGGAATTTGGCCACATTGGCGTCAGTTTAGAAACTTGGTGGAACGTTGGGTGGGTCCTGGGAAGGTGGATAGGGACTGCGGGGTTGAGTCCCTTGGAGGTGCACAAGAAAAAGGATATGAGCCATCAGGATCTAGCACAAGGGCTGTATAAATATGGAAGGAGAATGCGAGGGGTTTAATCCTCATGCTTGATCGAGAAGAAGGACTTATTAAAGTCCGAAAGCATCGAGTATCCATTTGGAGACAAGTGTCAAGTCCAAAACACTTTGATTTTGAACAAGGAGTTTGAGAAAAGAGAGTCATGAACCATAAGAAGTCCAGCCTCAGCCCAAGAAATTGCGAAAACATCCAAGGGACCGCTCATGAAGGGGACCGTGGTGAGTGAGTCAAGGTTGAGAAAACCGAAAAGGTTCTCTCTCAAGGGGTGATATTCCAACATTTAGGGACAGGAGGTTAAGGGATATTAAGCAAGTATACATCGGGAAAGCATAAAGTACGGATTTGAGAAATCCCAAAAAGTGGGCCAGGTAGTCCTGGTAGATTTCAACATTTTGGGACAGGAATTTGAAGGAATGAAAAATCATTGCGACGAAGTCCTTGAAATCCAGATAGCGAAGGCCGATCTATCACTTTGTCGTTAAAGCCCCTCTTCGACATTTCGGCGATTGGGAGTTGGAAGGGACAAGGAGCATGGGAGATCTTGCATGTAGGAGTCCTAAACCCCTTAAATGTGAAAGGTGTGTTGGTTAAGAACATAGAAGAGCGTTGAAATTTGAGTGCGTGCATAGGTTTTCTCAAGGCTCGTGATAGAGGACAAAGGGATCTGTGGATTTGTTTAAAGGGTTCCAATAAGAGCCTGAAGAGCTATTTTGGCTCAGAAGAAGAACAATCCGATTGTGGGAGGTCGATGGACCCTACTAAGGTAGAAGTGCATCAAGAACTGGAGTTTACGCAAAATATTTACGAGGGAAAATGGAATCGAGTTAAAATAAATCGATCCATATCTTTGATTGATTTATGAAAATCACTCTTACTAAATTAAAAGAATTAACAATAATTGTTTGAATAATAAAAGTGATTATTGTTAATGTTAAAATGAAGAGGTGTGAAGGTCCAAATGAGAGAAGATTTTAATCGTTATATCACACCATTTTGAAGATTATATAAATAAGAAGTAATGGTGAGAATATTGTGTCTTTGTGGTTCATATAAGAAGATAAAAACTTGACGAGTCTAATATGAAAAGAATTTTTAGTTATAAGATGTTTGTCAATGTCTTATTTAATATCAAGAACAGAAGAAGACATAGCATTAGTTATGCAATCTGGTATTTGATATAGAAGACCTTTATTGGAATATAGCATATTCATTGAAGATTAAATGACAAAATCCATAGAGAAAGAGATGAAGTTTTTCTGCAGATAACAGATGACCATACAAGCAGAGGTTGTAGTAGACAAGTAGAAAGTACAATAGTTTATGATTCTAAGATACCATGAAGAATTGATAGTATCTTTGTTTGTTTGAATAGAGTATAGTAAGAGAGTTATAAGTGTTATAACCTACATAAATGGAGGAAGGGTGAAGCAAGGGATAAACAAGTCAAAGTCAAAAAGTCAAATATGATAGGACTTGTGTTAATGGTTGCATGAATCAAACTCAATTAAGAGCAGTAGAGATTGAATTACATAGTGAAATTAAGGGTGCTTAAGGTGAAAGTTGCAAAGGCGGTTGGAGCACAGTAGGTGCTGCTTATGGGTTGTATGCTGACTAAATAGGGCTTATGGCCTCCTACAGGTTGTTTTGGTGAATAGGGAGTTGGTACTTCCTTGTGATTTGTATGTAACTAAGCGGTGTTGAAGCCTTACCAGGTTGGTGCTAGTGAACAAGGGTGTGGCTGCATTCTGATCATTTTGTGTTGATCGAAAAGGAAGAACACATTCCTTCTATTGTAACTTGTAAAAAAAAATTTTAAGTTAATATAAAGTGTTGGTGGTTTCTTTGTTGGTTTTCCATGATAAAATCTGTGTTCATAGGGTTTTGTTCATCATATATTGCTTAATTGAATAGTTAATATGTGTGATTTCTATGGATGAAGATAAAAAGAAAAAAGAAGTAGAAATATTGATTCATGATGTGCTAGATATTCCCAGCGGTTGGTATCGGAGCGGTTCCTTTAAGCCAGTATTGCTAGATATTCCAACAGTTGGTATCAGAGCAAGGTTCCTTTAAGAATAGTCTAACAAACTGAAAGGAAGATCAAATTAAGCACACATGGATGGACACAATATTTACACTGTGAATGGAAATCCAACACCTGGAAAAGAAGAATACATATTTTGGAGTACAAGAATGGAAATTCATCTAAAAGAATTGGGACATGATGTATGGAATTCAATGATCATTGATTACTTCCCACCAAATAGAGTAAGGACTCCAACTCAAAATAAATCCAAGAAAAGTAAATCAAAGGAAATGAATACAATCCTTGATGGATTACCTAATGATGTCAAAGAGAAGATAGGTGAATGTAACTCTGCAAAGGAACTTAGGGACAAATTAAAATACCTCTAATCAGATGAGAAGTCAAATGAATCATTTTAATCAGAACAAAGTTTAGTCTACAACAATTATAGTGATGAAGATTCTTTTGAAAAATACTCAGACTTTGAAGTAGAAGTCAATCTTGAAGTTGAGCTTGAGTGTGCTTTGGATGATCTGAGAAAATATAAACAAAGGTGTAAACAACTAAAGGATCAACTTAATACTGTTGAAAAATTCAATAAAGGGACTGAAGCCCTTGATAAAGTTCTCAGTCTACAAAGAATTCCTTCAAATGATTTTGGACTTGAATATGAAAAAGTACGCATGGTTAAAGGTTCAAGTCCTATTACTCAGATTCATGTTGGAGATGACATGTGTTGTGATGATACCTCCAAATAATATGCTCATCCTCCCATGAAGATATATCAAATCAAAAGAGAAGACACAAAATACATTCCTATCAAGAATGAAGAGGAAGACTTAGCCATCAATAAAGGTAAAGACTCTCCACAATCTTCCGATTGCATTAATGTTGATATTAAAATCTACCCTGCAAGTAAAGAAGAAGATTTAGATACAATAGAAGAATGTTATGTTATCATTTATCCCATGAAAGAAGTAGAAGAAGAACTATCTAAGGTCAAACATAAAGTTGATTGGAGTATTTATGAATACCACTATGACCATGATTATTCAGAATATAGTTTTCTTCATGACTACACTAAAGAATTTCTTGAAAAGAGTCAAAAGCATTTCTTGGAAATAAAGGAAATGCTCAAAGACAATGAAAAAATCATATCTGCGAAAAATATTTAGCTAGAAGAAAAAGAAGAGGAGATTGAAAAATTAAAGAATGAAATCAGTCAAGTAAAAGAAGAAAATAAGGAAGATGATGAACTTAGCAGAATCCTTGCAGATCTAAAAGAACTAAGAGAAAGAAATGTCAATATGAAGACCCAACTTGAAGAAACCAAAAGAAGAGAGGAGGTAGTGAGGAACCAATTGAACAAAAGGGAAGAATCATGTCATAAGCTGAAAGAATAAGTTGTGAATCTTAGAAAGAAGGTTGAGAAGTCAAAAACCCAATTCAAGTTCTTGAATAACTCTATGATCTTATAGGAGATCTTGGATAGTCAAATATCACCAAATGACAAATCCAGTCTTGGCTACAACGAGGAAGAAATTAGTAATCCTAAGAAACCTGATGCAAGTCCTTCATTTGTAAAGGGTGAAGACAGGTCTGATGCAAGTCTTTTATTTATAAAAAAAGAAAACAGGTATGATGCAGGTCCTTCATGTTCAAAGAATGAAAGAAACATTACAATATTTAGAAGATCAAATCAAGGAAGACATCCTGAAGCTGCTCATACACCTCAAAGTAAGTTTAGAAGAGAGACACCTTCATGGATGAATCAAAGAAAGTATGAGAGTGTTTTTTATGGTTATTGTTTTTATTGTAATGAATATGGTCATAAAGTTGTGGATTGTAGGCATCATGGAAGAAAACAAATTGGTAGGTTCAACAACAATATAAGATGTTGGAACTGCAATCTTGTTGGACATATTGCTACACATTGTTACATGATGAGATGCTACAATTTTGATGGATATGGCCACAAATCCCATGACTGTTGGAACTCAAAAAGACATTCAAGAAGAAATGCTTCACATAATATGACAAGAAGAGTAAATAAGACATGGAAAAAAAAATATGAAGTACCAAACAAGAAAGATGATGAATATATTTCTCCTGAAATTGATGAAGTTGATAATAGGAGTTTGGTAGGCGAAACTTCTAATAAGGAATATTCTCAAGACAAGGATAAAGAAGCTTTTGGTGCACATAATAGTGATGTTGATGTTGAATCTCCAACATTAGAACAACAAGAAGAATTGAGTGATGATTATCTCACAGATATTTCAATCCTATTTTAATGGTACACTGAAACTCCTTCCCAAAATAAATAAAAAATATAAAAAAAAAGAGATCTCTATCCAGAAAGATGCAAAGACTATGTGTAATGAAGCAAAATTATCTGAAGGATATTGGAGGGAAGATATAAGCTCAACAGTATACATATTGAACATAGGTCAACTCAGGATTAATAGTAATAAGACTCCTTATGAACTATGGTTTGGAAGAGCTCCTTTGGTAAAATACTTCAAGATCTTTGGAAGTAAGTGTTACATCAAAAGGCTTGATGATAATATTGAAAAATTTGATGCTAGATCTGATGAAGTTATCTTTCCTGGATATACTTCTACCAAGAAAGTGTTGGATTACTGAGAGGGGGGGTGAATTGGTAATAGCATAATTATAATTCTTTTTCTTCAAATAATCCAAGTGTTATATCAATGTAGAATTATTATCCAATAATGATCAATAAGAAATGAAAAATCACACACATACACAGTACACCAGTGTTTTACGTGGAAACCCAAATTGAGAGAAAACCATGAAATGATTTTTCTTATATGTCTTGAAGAATTACATTCATTGGAAGAAAAAACTTCCTTTGTTTTCCAGCTGCAACTGGAAGGAGGCTCCAACCCCCTAGTTTCTCAGTATACGACCTGAGGGAAGCTCCAACTCCCCAATTCTCTGGCTACAACCAGAAGGCGGCTACAACCCCCCATGTTCTCCGGCTACAAC